>LDKF01001537.1:16666-34188 GCA_001026735.1 Rotylenchulus reniformis
TTAATTGAATGGAAAATTTTTTTCGGTTTGCTAGGCCGAAAGTACAAAAAGCCACCAGCAGAAAATAGAGCACAAAATTCTGCACAGTGGCTTTTTATACTTTCGGCCTAGTAATTCTGAAAAAAAGTTTTCGGCCAAAATTTTGCATTTGGCACTTTTTAACGCTCAATTTGGCACTATTTTTTACGCCTAGTCCACTGTTAAAATGTGAATCCCTTTTGATCTGAACTTTACTTGGTCCAATTTCATAGTCATAGAACAGAATTCTGCACTGTGCTGTTCATTTTTGTTAAATAAAATTTTTCGGGGACAACATAAAAATACCAACTTTTCTTTATTATAAATAATTTATTCAAAGTTAGGGATGAATTACATAATTAAGCTGCATTTTTGGTGGATCATAATTATTAGAATAATGATGAATGACTAATATTTGCTAACTAATCCGTCATTTTATGTGATAAATGGCCACAAGGTGGATGATGCCTCTGCATTGCCCTGGATGGCCACACTCTTCTATGGGCCATTTGCATATTGTTCTGCCAGCTTAATTTCCAGTCAATTTGTGCTGACAGCTGCCCATTGCCTGGTCAGCTTCTATCATCACGAACAAATCGGAAATGATACAGGTGACAATATAAAAAATTTAATAAAACTTAACAAAAGTTTTAAAATTTTAATATTTTACTTCTCTGATTTCCTGATAATTTTTTTAGAAAAAATGCATAAACATCCAATTTTTCAAAAAACGGTCTACAGATCTTCAGCATCCAAGTGATTTATCAAACAATTAAGAATTGTTAAGTTTTAAGTGTGAAAATCTGATAGTTGCTAGGACGTTTCCAAAGTGAAAATGGAGACATTTACGACGAATGTCCCAATGACGGAACGACTAATAATTGAAATTTTTAATATGTATTTGTTTATTAATTTTCATTTTTCGATATTTAAATTTTTCCAAATTTCGATTTCAAATATGGATTTGTTAATTTTTTTCATTTGTGATCAATTCTTATTTTTGGTAATCCAGATATTTATTTTTAGGATATAATTTTTTTTTGCTTTTCTCTTGCATTGTAATCATTTTACCAAAAATTTCGATCCCCTAAAATTTTAATTTTTATCGGTGTTCACTTCACAGCTGCCAGATAGAGGAGGTTGAAAAATTTAATGATACCTCTTTAATGTAATGATACCCTCTAATTTAGTGAAAAATTTAATGGTATATACAATTTCAGAGTAGGTAAATAAGATATATAGGTATTTTATAGGATAAAAATGATTTAGATCACTTATGTTCCTTTACCTTAAGAGCTCTTTAAAAAAGTTCAATTTATTTATAATTAGGGCTCAACATTTTAGGGAATTCCCCTAAGTCAAAATAGGGACTTATTAGGGAGCAAAAAAGGGCCCAAATAGGGAGAAAATAGGGAGCTATCTAGCGAAAATAGGCAAAAATAGGGAAATTTTTTTCCAAAATATGACCTAAAAAATCAAAAATTTCGTTTAAAAAGCATAATAAGCTTTTTTTAAAAACCAATTTAACCATAGCTTGAGATGTTTTCAATATAAAAATGAAGATTCATAAAAATATAAAATTAAAAAATATTAAAATTTTTCGAAATTTTTTTCAAAAAAATTTTGAAAAATTTTTAGCAAAAAACTGAAATTTTTCCAAAAATTTTTAGAAGAAAACTAAAAAATTTTTCAAAAAATCTAAAATTTTTGGTTTTTATTGCATTTTTGTGAAGAATTTCTTAAAAAATGGCCAAAATAGGGAGAAAATAGGGAAAAATCCAGCCGCGCTTACAGAAATAGGGAAAATAGGGGAAAAAAAGTCCATCAAAATACGTTTAAATATATCTAAAAACGCGTTTCTGAGCGTTTCCCTACGATTCCCTGTATTTTTAAAAATAGGGAATTCCCTAAAATGTTGAGCCCTATTTATAATATTTATATTTTATTTTCGATCTACTTATTAAGGTCCCTGGGATCCTGTAGAAACCGATGCATTTTCCTTGAGTTTTGGTGTTGTGGATTACTTGCAAAATAGAAGTGGTCAAGTTCTTCGCTCTAAAAAAGTAAAAACTAATTAAATAGATTGTGGCTTTCATCACATTTAAAAAATTAAGATTTTTCCGCATTTTGCTTACACACAAGAAGATCCGTTCATAGTTTCCAATTCTTATGAAGATATTGCCGTCATCCAGGTAAAATGAAATAAATGCAAAAAAATTAGACAATCATGATTTTTTTTCGAAATCGTCTTACAAGGGAAGTTCCTAGGTGTTAGACCCCGATTCTTTCGAACCATTCTAATATTTAGAGCACCCGCGCAAACCACGTTAATAAATTTTTAAAAGCATTGTCGCGTTATGACCAAAAGGCAAATATCCTATCATTTTTTGAAATCTGGGATCCTATCTTTTTTTTGGATTGATTTGCCTTTTTGTCATAACGCGACTATTTTTGCCTTTTTGTCATATGTAGCACGTAAGCACCGATAAGATAATATCATATTTATTTGGCCTACAAAGCGTCTCAAATTTTTATAATTTTTTCGAACATTTCCATGCTTTAAGTGTTTGGTTTAATACTTGCTTGATATCATATATGAAACAATTCCCAAAATAAAAGCAACCTAATAAAAATAATCTTGTCTATAGTTTTACTTTTAAATTGGGGTCTATGTCTATTCATCCTCCCATTCGTCCATTTATACACCCCAAGAGCCCGTGCTTAAAGCACGTCACGTCGAAAAAAAATTGAAAATTCAAAACCCTTTATAGCCCAAATAAATATGATATTGCCGTGGCTTACGCGGGTGTTCTAAATAATGGAATAGGTCCCAAAAAGATCGGAGTGTATTCTGCGGTCGCTAGAGCAAGATCAATTTAAATCCATTTTTGCGGTCGACCGAGAACTTTGAAACGAAAAGCACTGTTTGATTATAATTCGATTCAAACTAAGCTTGGTATGAAAAATAGAGCTATTTATTAGCGACAGAATGGGCCTAAGTCCTTCCGATTGGCTTAGTCTAAAAAAAGTTATGCCCAAAATAATCATTCGAGCGAGCCTTCTTTCTAAATTGGCCGATACGTGTGATATTTTGGCCATATTTTTTTTAGACTGGGCCATTTTGGATAGGCTTAGGTCCTTTCCGTAGCTAATAATTTGCTCTATTTTTTGACATCAAGCTCGTTTCTCTAGGTTTGGTTTAAATCGAATTATACCAAAACTGTAGTTTTCGTTTCAAAGTTCTCGCCCGACCGCAAAAATGGATTTAAATTGATCTTGCTCTAGCGACCGCAGAATAACACCTCGGTGCTAAGACGTTAAAAAAATAGTGCCAAATGGGGCGTTAAAAAAAGTGCCAAATGCAAGAGCTTGGCCGAAAACTTTTTTGTTAGACTTGTTAGACAAAAAGTATAAAAGGCAAAGTTGTGCAGAATTTCATACTGATTCGAATGGTATAAAAAATTTTCCGAAATTCAAACAAAAAGTTCGAAATATCCCCTAAAAACCGTATTTTTCAGTATTTCGGCAAAAATTCGAACTTTTTGTTCGAATTTCGGAAAATTTTTATACCATTCGAATCGGCGTAAAATTCTGCACAACTTTGCCTTTTATACTTTTTGTCTAACAAGTCTAACAAAAAAGTTTTCGGCCAAGCTCTTGCATTTCGCACTTTTTTTTAATGCCCCATTTGGCACTATTTTTTTAACGCCCTAGCACCTAACACCTCGGGATCCCCTTGTTAATTATTCATATCTTTAAAGAATTAAAAATAATAAATTTGTCAAGTTTCACCCCCTACCCTAATAAATTCTATGTTAGGTAACCAAAAGACCCTAATAAATTCTATGTTAGGTAGCCAAGAAAGTATCGAAAGTTCGAAAGCCATCAAATTGTGCCAAGAGATAACGAAGAAATTTAATAAAATTCATCTTATTTCACTTTGATCGCTTTCAAAGTGATTATTATTATTTTTTTGTCGAACATAAGAAATATTAGTGAATTGAATATTTTAACTTATAAGTAGGGCCCGGATTTTTAGTTGCTAACAACCATCAAAATAGTTACTACATATAATAGGTGCTAAAAAAGTCCAAAATAGTTGCTAAAAAAGGCAAAATAGTTGTTAAAAACGGCGATTTATGTAACGAATTTTTTGTTTCAGCATCAAAAAATCGTGTGTATTTATGTAATAACTTTTTCAGTTATTTCAAATGCAAACAAGATATAAATTCGAGATTTTCAGGAGTCAAGGAAAGGCGTAGCCAGGAAAAATTTCGGTGGAGGCTGGGTTGGGGGGGGGGTCGCTGACGAGCAAAAAATGAATTTAGAACAGAAAAATTCGCAATTTTGATCATTTTTTGTAAGAGATTGGCTAATTTTTGCTGTTTTACGAAGGTTTAACTCTTTGAAATTTTTTCTATCTTTATTTCAGAGGAGAGTGGGGGTGAAAATTTGGCATATAAAAATATTAACTTTTCTAGATTGAAAAAATCGAGTCCCTATTAAACTAATAACAAGTACCCAAATTAGAGTAATTTAGTAGGTATTTAGAATTGCTCGTGGCCCCGATAGGGGCCACCGAAGAAAATTTTGAGCATTTGGCTTTTAAGATTTTTTGTTTCTTGCCTTAAATTTTGAAAATCTTCAATTTTTGAAAATTTTTGAAAAATCATAGCTATTTTTCCGTTTTTTCTCTAAAATTTGACTAAAAATGCTAAAATAGTTGCTAAAATCCCAAAATAGTTGATAAAAACTATTAGTTGCTAAAACCTTGAAATAATTGGAAATAGTTGACAAAAAGTCACTCGAAAATGTATCAATCAACATTAGGAACATGTTTTCTATGCACATTTGGGCATAAACTATGCAGCAAAAAAATAGTTTACAAACTAAAAATCCGGGCCCTACTTATAAGCATCCGAATCAATAATAATTGTTAAAAAAACAATTTAGCTAAATATACAGAAAATTTTCTCCCTATTAAAAAATTTTTTCCATTTCAAGTTGGAACGATCTGTGAAAATCTCTTCTAGCGTACATCCGATTTGCCTCAGTGCTAAGAGCGTTTTTGTCAGAGGAGAAACAGCTTTGGTGGCTGGATGGGGAATGAGCACAAGTGTGTCAACTTTAATTAAATAAAATAACGTTGTCATATCAAAAAATAAATTTATTCCTGAAAATTTCCAAAATTTCAAAAGGCAAAACTGCAATAATCTACATTTCTATAAAATTATTTCTTTAGGAAATAACTACACAACGTTATTGCATGATGGTTGGACTACTATTGAGGACAATCGATATTGTTTGAGGTTGGCGCTTATTAAAAACATTTATATTCATGCGAGAGTATTTATTTAGGAAGAGAACCGACTTTTTATCGCAAAAAGCATTTTGTTGCAGTTCAGTACAGGAGATTTGTCATGTATGTTGTTATTTCAATTATTTCTCATCTCATAAACAGAAATATTTTATCGTGTTAGAATTTTTAAAAAAATTTTGGGAGTTAAAAATCCGCCGAGGGCAGTTCCTGGAAGGGATATATGAATCTCTACTGGTAGATCTATTGGAGGGGGTTCCTAATTGGAGGGGGAATATATACGATAATTAAAGAAATTTTTCATAGGGTGACAGTGGGGGCCCATTGGCCCAGAAGCTGGATGCATCGCATTGGTACCAGATCGGGGTTACCAGCGGCCTTTTTGGCGACGGAGTGTGTCATTCGCCAGGTTTATTATGAAATAACAAAATATTGGTCAAATATAATTTAAAAAAATATTCCCTCTAAAATGGTATGCCATAAAATTTTTAAACCTTCATCGGAAGCTGTCATTAAATAGTCATTTTTCGCCTGAAGTTGGATGATCAGAATAAAATGATGTCATTAATATTATAAATAATTTGATATTTGTAAATAAAAATTAATATTTAAAATTTGTCATTTCAATTGATTTTTCTTTTTAAAAGGTCGAAAATATTTAAAAAATTAACTTATTTAGTTTAAATACCGTTTTTCTAATTTAAGCCTCAGGATTTAAATTTTTTATGGGGACTTTAATTGGAGGGGGCTTCATTAGAAAGGGGACTTAAAATTTTCAATCTCCTTGGTTGGCAAAAAACTAAAAGGAAAATGAAAAAGTTTTTCGAATTGTGACAAAAGTAAAATTATATCTGAAGATAAATAGAGGAACTACGTTATTTGGTACTACTGAGAAATTTTGGGAAAAAATTTATATCGCTTTATTAAAAAAATCATAATTTTTATTGATTATATTACTTAAAAATTCTAAAAAATTACCGATGTCTCGGTCTATTATATTTTCAATATATATTTTTTTGAAAATATAAAAATCTTATATTTTCATTGTAGAAGGTAAACTTCAATATTACCATTTTAAACTCCTATCTATAACTGATAAAAAATTCAAAAAATTATTTTCTAGCCAAAAAATTAAAATAACTCGATTTTTTAGAAGTGTTCATGAGAATTGCCCCAAATTGCAAATGGATCGAAGAAATCACCAAAGACGTGAAATGTATTTGAATTGATAAGTTCTACCAAGCTGGAACATCAATGATATATATGATAAATATTTCTGAATTTCTTTGGCGTAAGCTATTTGGCGATGATCCATTCTTTCATCACTAGGGTCCACAATCTTATGGAAATCCATATTTTTTCTGCGCACTCATAATGGCCTGAAAATCACGTAAAACACATTTTTAGCTTTATTAGAACCTTCTAGACATCATTTTATAATCCATATTTTCCATATTTTTCCATATTTCGGACTTTTTGTCCATATTCCATATTTTCCGTATTTTCGTCCATATTTCGCCATTTTTTTAAGAAAATTCTTAAACAAAAATGCAATAAAATCCGAAAATTTATGATTTTTTAGAAAAAAAAAATTGGAAAAAATTTTTACAAAAAAATTCTCGGAAAAAATTTTCAGTTAATTTTCAGAAAAGGAATATGAAATTAAACTATTTTTTCCTCCGTAAATTCATTTGTAAAATATTAAAAATGATTTTTAGAAGAAAAATTTTCATTTTTTCTGCCAAAATTCCGCCAATTTTTATCCATATTTTCCATATTTTTGTCCATATTTGGAGAAAATTTCGTATTTTCGTCCATATTTGGCGATTTTTTGTCCATATTTTATGGCCATATTTTGCGATTTTTTATCCATATTTTTGTGGACCCTATTCATCACATACCATGTACCTATTATGTATTTCTGATAATTTTTAATTGTTTAAGAAACGAAATAAACATAATTTATATATTTATAATATAATATACATTCTCTATCTATATCATATTCTACAATATTCCTCTACGGAAAAATATAGATTAAAATTGGAAAAATGTAGATTAAAAAAGTGAACAAAATACAGACTAAAGTTTTTCTGTTCCATTTTATTCCGTTCCTGTTTTGATCCAAGGTTTGTTTTAGAACAGAACAGGATAGAATAGATTGAAAATCTGTGGAACAGGATCAGAATACATATAATAAGCAAGAACCGATAATCTGTTCCTATTCTGTTCCAAACTGATGAGACATAATTTCTTTAGAAATTTGACCATTTTTTGAATTTCTTTATAAAATTTTTGGGGCTCCAAGTGACGGCTCGGTACACCGATCTGGGAAACATTTTTTAACTTATGTCTAGTAGCAATGAGAAGAAAATTTGGTATATATTTTTCGTCTTGAGAATTCGGCCTACATTAAAAAACACATGAAACATAAATCTCGACCCAGGGGTGTGCATGGGCCGACCCGGAGGCGGGCCGGGCCTAAATGTCTCCAGGCCCGGGCCGGCCCGGACAGGCCCTCTAGGGGGAAAATTTTTTGACCGCAGCCCCAAAAGATTGAATTTTTTTAATAAAAAATGAAATGAAATGTTAAAAAATATTTAAAATTTTTTATTAATAAATTAATTGTAAAATTTAAATTTTTTGAAATTTTTGAAATTTTTTTTCTAATTTATCGGAACTCATTGAAGATTAATTTTTATAATTTTTTATAGAAAGTCAAAGTAAACTAGTAAGCGTTTTTATTGTGAAGTTTTATTGGCAAAATTAGGGAAAAACATTAATCCTATTTATGAGCCCATGAAAATTTATAAAGTTTTAAAAATTCTGAAAAATTTTTTGTTCATTATTTTTTCAAATGATAGAATAAATCAAATATATTATTTGAAATCGCAATTCTTGATATGTTTATTGTTTTAATTTGGATAAAAATATGATTTTAAAAAAGGTTAAAAAATTTTGAAAAAATTTTTTCGGAACATTAAAAAAAATTTTTTTTGGAAAATTTGATAAATTTTTTCTCCCTGCCCTATCCGGGCCGGGCCGAGCCTGGTAGTCATACAGGCCGGGCTTTTTTTATTGAGCTCCGGGCCGGGCCAGCCTGGAGCAGGCACGTGCACAGCCCTGTCTCGACCTAATAAAATCAAAAATTTGCCAGGATTTCATCTCCAAGTACTCAACCCATTTTTTGTGGATTATATTCAAGAGATTTTGGCTATTGTTGAAATCTTTTTTCCTTAAATTTCCATATAAAACAACGGTCTTTATAATTAATTAATTTATATTCTAAAGCCAACATTGCCAAAGGATTCCGCCTACATTAATTTTTTTGAAGTTGCTCTGTCCGTTTAATTAAAAAATGAAAGCTATATTTGGTCTGAAAAGGTCGAATATTGAAAAACGCTATAATTTCAATGGCCCTACATGGAAAATAAAAAAATTAAATGGATTTTTGAATTTTTATACCTATTTTGATTTTTCGGAAAGAGAAGAAAAATTTTAATTTTAAATTTTTACTGCTAAAAAATGGGCTTGATTTTCTGCTTGTTTTGCTTGCAAGAAGATTAAACAATGTTTGTTTATTTATTTCGGCTTAAAAAAATATTCCCGCCCACTTCATATACTTATTCATTTCAATTTTCATCATTCAATTTTTCTTAAACACCCGTTTCTACCTTTATCTACGCTAACCCACAGCGCTTCAATTTGTGCAAAAAAAGTGCAATTTGGGATCAAATGACTTTGATGTTAAAATTAATTTGACTGATTTTGGCGATGAATGGTAATTAGAGACCGGATCGAGACGAGATTTTTCGAGATTTTTCGAGAATCTCGAATCGAGATTCTCGAAAAATCTCGATTCGAGATCCCTCTCGAAGGTTTTGGACATTTTTCGAGACTTTTCGAGATTCGAGATTTTTCGAGAATCTCGATTCGAGATCCCTCTCGAAGCTTTTGGGGGTCTTTCGAGATCTTTCGAGAATCGAGATTTTTCGAGAATCTCGATTCGAGATCCCTCTCGAAGCTTTTGGGGGTCTTTCGAGATCTTTCGAGAATCGAGATTTTTCGAGAATCTCGATTCGAGATCCCTCTCGAACCCAAAGTCCGGTCTCTAATGGTAATACCGTATTTCCTGTATTAAGTCCCCCCCCTGCAATTAGTCCCCCCCCTGCAATAGACCCCCCTCTGGAGGGGGGTTGAAAAATAAATCCCCCCCTGCATTAGGACCCCCGGGGGTACTATCCAAAATTTGAATTTTTTTATATATGTAGATAAAAAATTTTTCTATATTCAATTGATTTCCTCGGCAATTTCAATTTCACGCGCTTCAATGNGAAATACAAATCCCCCCCCTGCAATTAGTCCCCCCCTGTAATAGACCCCCCCTCTGGAGGGGGGTTGAAAAATAAATCCCCCGGGGGGTCTAATACAGGAAATACGGTACTCCAGTTGGTACCCCCCCTTTTTTGAAAAAAATTCGATGACCCAAAAATGGCCCAAAATCACATCCTAGAGTCAGTTTTTGACGCTGAATCCGAATCTGACGTCCGTTTTGACGTCCTGCGTCATCTGACGTCACTTTTTGACGCTGACGTCAAAAATAATTTTTTGTAAAATTATCTAAAAATGACTTCCCAGGGGTAATTTTCGACGCTGAATCCGATTATGAAGTCCATTTTAACCTAGTGCGTCATCTGACGCCACTTTTTGACGTTGACGTCGAATATACTTTTTGTGAAGTTTCTTAGTTGTTCCATGAATATTCAAGCAAATAGATGTATTTCGCTAAAAATTGAATTATTTATATCATTATAATCCTATCATAACTCGGCTATTTATATTTTTTTGTTGGGGCTTAGGCAAAAGCACGGTTCAATAGGTGCGGGCTAAGAGAATATTAAATTCACATTGAACTTATTATTATTGGGCTCGCCGAAGGCGAGCCCAATAATAATTGAACCGTCTAGCTATTTAGTAATATTTGTAGTTAATAATATATTGTAGACATTTAGGGTGGACCCCGATTAGACGAATCGTGGCCTTTTGGCTGTTTAGACGAATCGTGACTTTTTGGCTGGTTAGATCAATCGTGGTTTAGACGAATCGTGGTAGCGCCAAAAAAAATTATGGCCAAAATATAGCACACGTGCCGGAAGATGGCCGAAAGTATGTACGTTTGCCTACTATTTTTGACCATAGCTTTTTTTATATAATGGGCCAATTCAGATGGGATTAAGCCATTTTAGAAATTTTTATGCTTTTATTGCATTGAAGAACTAAAAGAAGGTAGTTAGTCATCGTAAGGGAGGATGCCCCTTAATGGAAGAAGCAAAAAGAGATCTATTAGCCGAGCAATCTAGAGGCGGGCATAGCTCAGTTGGTAGAGCAGCCGAGATCTAATCGGAAGACGCTGGGATCGTCCCCGGCGGCCGCCTCTTGTCTTTTTCATCGGGAAAATGGTGTCTTTAGAGAGCAAAGCGAACGATCTCTTGGCAAGGGCACAGCAGCGTTACTTTATCATGTTTTGTTACTCATCAATATGTCCCCTTCTCCCTAAATTCCGACTTTATCGAAGGTCATCCAAAAACAATGGGCAACAAATTGCCCCAATCCCCTGAATGAATGCTGCCAATGTTTGTTAGATTCCGTGCCGGACCGGAAAAAAAGGATGGCAATTCATTATAGTGGTAGTAGGGGGTTGGCTGATGACGATGATCTTTTATTTTAGTCTTACCCATTTTATTGTAAAATTTTTTATCCGACTTTTTGAGGTTGCCATTAATCTCATGCCAATTTGCTTAGAACTTATAAAACCGCCATTGGCCACCCAAAACTTTTTTGTTTGGCCAAAATTGCATTATTATAGCCCAATTTTTTGTCCTACTAATTTTTTTTAAAAAGGTTCCAATGGAATAGGCCTCGAAATGTGCACATATTCTTTCGATGAGCATATTTTTGATATGAAATCAATGCTCTAAATATCAAATGGCATAAAATCATGGCCCTATGGTTGTGAATTTGTTGGATTTGAACTTTTTTGAATTTTCCCAAACTTCCTCGTCCATCCCGCGACCTTTCGTTCCCACCATGTCCAACTTCCGCTTTTCCGCCACTCTCTCTCTCTCCATTGTTCTCCCCTTCCATGTGCTCTTTCCCCCGGTTTTTATACAAAAAATATGAGCGGAATAATTAATTTTTATTGGGCCGAAAAAGGTGGAGGAATGACACACTCGAGCGGTTAGAGTAAGGTAACAACGGGACGGACCCCTTTGTCCCTTTGTGCCTTTGTTCCGTTTCCAATTTTTGATCTTCTCACGGGGGACCCTTCCCCATCCACATATTCATCCCCATCCACACCCGCCCTCACAAATTTTTTCAAATTTTCTCAACACATTTACGGGGGCGAAAAAAAACGCAAAAATGGGTTTTGCTCCACAGAATCTGAGTGAGATCAATATGTTTGGCCAGAATCAGAATTGCTAGAATGCTAGATTTCCATGGAAGCAAAAATGTGCAATTTTGACGGCAGCGTAGTGTATTGGTCTATCTCACACAGGACACAAATCCTGGGACGTGGGTTCAAATTCCACCCCTGTGTCGGTCAATCCCTTGGGGAGCATATTCCTTCACATGCCATGGGGTTTAAAAAAATTCATAATGGGCGTTTTAAAAAAATAAATCAAAATTCAATATGTCCTCTAAAAACTTTTTTGTTAGACCTGTTAGACCTAAAGTATAAAAGGCAGTTGTGCAGAAATTTATGCTCTATCTGCTGTTATAAAATTTTTTCGAATTTGGAACAAAAATTTTGTAAAAATCGAAAAAACCGTATTATTCGATATTTTTGACTTTTTCGATATTTTTGTTCGAAATTCGAAAAAAAAATTTATACCAGCAGATAGAGCATAAAATTCTGCACAACTTTGCCTTTTATACATTTGGTCTAACAGGTCTAACAAAAAGTTTTTAGAGGACATATTGAGTTTTCATTTATTTTTTTTAAACGCCCATTATGATATTTTTTTAAAACGACCCAGCACCCCCTTCCGTACTGGGAAGTGGCAACCCTAGAAATGGGGGAATACCGCTGATTGGGAACAAAAATTTTTTTTCTATTTTTCGCAACTTTTCTGATTCCATTTATAGGCCCCAGTAAACCGGAATTCTCTGATTTACTGATTAGTGCAAAAATTGGAGCACAATTTTGTCCGGAAGTTCCGGATCGATCCAATTTTAGTCCAAAAATGTAACTGATGAGAAACAAAATTTTTTTCGGAATGAAAAACACAAAAATGGAACTTTCTGAGAAAATATGCACCTAAAATAACACATCACACCCTCTCAATAATATTTTCCCATTTTGCTTATTTTTATGAATTCTGTTTTGCACTAAAAGTGATGTTTCTCATTCGGAGCACTTTGTTGTCATAAT
Source organism: Rotylenchulus reniformis (assembly GCA_001026735.1). Lineage (NCBI taxonomy): Eukaryota > Metazoa > Nematoda > Chromadorea > Rhabditida > Hoplolaimidae > Rotylenchulus > Rotylenchulus reniformis. The sequence continues at coordinate 29,434 of LDKF01001537.1, forward strand.
TTCACACATTTTTCTATTTTTAACAGGGAACATTTTTGATAATTTCCAATTTTTAGAGTGTATTTAAATCGGTGAAAGCAAATTTTTAAACATTATTTTCCAAAATGCATTAAAGCTTATCAGGACCAATTTAACAAAAAAAAAATTTGCAAAATTTAATGGGTATGCTTTATCATCTTTAAAAATGGAGATTTCATAAATTTTTTTGAAACTCAAGATCTACGAATTTTTGTTCGACCCGAGATTCTCAAGCTTATATGCCACCAATTTGGAGCTTACAAGGCCATACAATGCAAAGGTGTGCCGGGTGACCCGAAACCTGAAACCCGAAACTCGACCCAAGGATTTTTGGGCCAAGCCGAACCGAAAATTTCATCCACCCGGCACATCCCTGATAGGGTGTAGAAATTGAACACCATTTGCATAGCATCACTGATAAGGGTGAGTGAAGGATTTTATAATGAACTCCACAGCTTAATGGCTAGAAAAAGAGTCCTCCTTCGGTGTCCAACCCTGAAAAACCCGATATCAAAATTTGAAAAAAGTTGGAAACGGAATTATCAACTCGGTCGATTCCGCTCTTCTCCCCTTCCCCGACAAAAATGTTTTTATCTCTTGGACAACAGACAACAAAAAACCTAACTTTTGTTGGGAATTTTGGCCATTTTAACAACGCACAAAAGGCGAACAAAGCAACGGACGGAACCCTTCCGCCGTCCGTCCGGATTGGCCATCCGCGGCGGCCAATTCTTCCGGTGCCTTTCGCAGCAGGGCGCTTCTCACTGTTGTGTGTGTCCCCGCGTTCTTGTTGGGCAAATTTTTTGGCCAAAGCTTTTCGGGGAAGGGGGACCCTTCTCTCCTCGGTCCTATCTCGGCCTCCTTCCGTCGCGGCTTCATTTAATCCCGGCGGATCCCTCTTCTCCCCCTCCGGCCGACCGCAAATTTGCGCTCCTTTTTTATTTTTTTGCCATGCCCTATCTCCTCCTTCTCCTCGTCCTTCTTCTGCTGTTGAATGGCAAACTTAATTTGGGATCCCCGGGAAGNTGTACTTTTTTCCACAAAATGTCAACTTCTCGTTCCTTGTTTCCTCCCTTTGGAAAAGGACTTTTTGAAAAAAAGTTAAACTTCTTTTCCCTCATGGAAAAAAGAGTAATTTGACCATAATGCCATAGTTTATGAAGTTGGCTCAAATGCTATGCGCCGATTGCTTTGCGACCCATTCCATAAAGTATAAAATTCTGCACAATTTTGATTTTTATACTTTAGGCCTAATAAATCTTGAGGAAAAGTTTTTGGCCAGACTGGCCAATTTTTAACTCCACGATTGTCCACTTTTTAGCGGCCCAGCACCTTAATCCGTTAAAATCGCTTAAAAATAATCTAGAGAAACGATTTGGTGTCAAAAAATCAAATCGAGCAAAAAATTAGCTACAAAATATGCACATTCGAATTGGTCCATTGTGAAAAATGTAAGGCAATAATAGTGGTTTTGGCCAAATTCAGTGTATTTAGGCCATAACTTTTTTTCACCAAATTAAACGGTCTTAGGCACATTTAATAGCTAATATTTTGATCTATTTTTGATACCAAACTCGTTTCTCTATGTTACCTTTGAACCGGGTTATAACCAATGGGGCGCAAATGTCAGGGGCGCAAATGTCAGGTAACCCCTTTGAATATTAAGTATAATGATGTGGTAACGCGGGTTCTCTATAATTTGGAAATCGGTCCCAAAGCGGGGTGTGGCACCTCGGGAAATTCCCTTGTGAATTTGTTGTTCAATCCAATAAAATTGGCCAATTATGGACAATAATTTCCTCTTTCCCGATTAAATTGTTCCTCAAATATTCATTTCATCCTCTGGCAAACCCCCGATCGATTCCTTAAGGGAGAGCATCTCTTAATGGAAATAGCAAAAATAGAGATCTATTAGCCGAGTTTCTAGGGGAGGGTGTAGCTTAGTGGGTAGAACAGCCGAAATCTGATGACACTGGGATCGTCCCCACCTGAAAAATGGTGTATCTAGATAGATTTAAGTCGAACGATCATTTGCCAAGGATATAGCAGCTTTACTATGCTTTCATAAAAGCTCTGATTTTCTACCTCATTTTCTTTAGATACCTACGTAGGGTTATCTTAATTTTAGGACGATATATTTAAGTTCCAGGATTTACAGAATTTTTAGGCCATTTAGAATATTTTGTAATTCCTAGCTAATAAGAGTTTAAGATTTTTAGGATTGGTGGCTCTTTTGGGATATCTTTATGCCTAATGAATTTTTGGGACATCTTTAGATCTTTTAGAACCACCCAAAAATGGGGATAATACCATCACATCCAGTACAAAACCGAGTACCAATCCCCGTATGTCTCCCCGAAAAGCGGGGGTGCCCCCGATTCTATTCTCTCTCTATATTTTAGTTTTGGTTTCTGTTTCTTGCCCCCCTCTTCCCCCTCAACTTCCTGCAATTTACACGCGGTCATACCCCCTCCTTGGACCACCCCTATTCTTGGCCACTCATTGCCGCCTACTCATTCTCCCTCTCCCGTGGCCATTTTCTTCTTCCTTCCTTTCCCCGGGGTTTTTATGGCCACGGATGAAGATGATGAGGAGTGAAAATAATGAGAAAAATTGCCATTCGATACGGCAGAGGAAAAAGGAAGAAAAAGGGATGAGGGAGAAGAAACCCTTCCATTCTTCGCGACTTCGATTCCACATCCGTACAAATTCACAGCTCTGGGGCTCAAAGATCGTTTTGCCAAACAAAATGTGTCAATCCAATTAAATATCTCTTTTTGATTGTATTTTCCCACACAAAATTTGCCAGAATTCCCCAGATTTTTGCCGGTGAAAAAATGTAAATGCCAAACTTGAAATCCAAGGGTGGGTTTCAAAATTTCCAAACGAAAAACCGCGACATTCAAGTTTTGTATTTTTTTTTCTTTAAAAATTTTGGCCATTTCCTCTTCCTTCCTTTCCCGGGTCTTATGGCCACGGATTTGTTGAAAATTCTGCCGATTTGTCGTAACATTGATGCCATCACAAGAATTGAATATTTCCAACCTCTCTCACCTTTCTCTGACCATTTTACTCGATGGTGTAGTGGCGATAACCGATATTTCCTCGCCACCAAAGGAGACCCGGTTCGGATTCCCATGGGATTTTTAAAAGAATTCAAAAGAAAATTGAGCGGCAAATTAATTTAAGGAAAAAGAATTATCAAAGTTTCAAAATTTCCTTATTCAAATAAATTCATCATAAGCCTACTATAAAAAAACTCTCCTAGAATTTGAAATGATCCATTCATTCTAGAATGTGTGAATTTCCAAAATTATCTGTGTTAATTTTTGGCATTTTTCCCTAGCGAAATCCTTCATTTTTTTTTCTTATAGCTCTTTTTATGAATTATTTAGATTAGTCCCTGATATTTTTATAAGAAACCCGTGTATTATTCACCCAGAAATTCCAGATTAATAAGCACATAAGGATTAGGCCCCATTTTATTCGCTTAAACTTTCAATCTTTTAATCCTCGGGGATGGCCAAAGTGCTTAATAGGCCCCTTTAAATTCATTCATCCCCCTCCCCTTCCTATGTCTTTCATGGCCAATGCTTTTCGGCTGGCCGAGCACCACATATGTGTGCTTATGACTTTGTAGTATTGATGTGTCTATTGGTCGGACGGACGGGGGTTTAAAAGGTCAGAAATTCCGCTAGCAAAGCAGCAGAGGGCCAAATTGCGTAAAAAGTGAAGTGGAAGGATGGATGGGGAGAAGGTACATTTTATGTATAGGACATTATTGACACGGGAACGGGATGGACGGAGAGGATCAATAACCTCCAGGGAATATGGCCAAATATTTAATTTTTCCCCAATTTTAAGAGGCTTATAAAGGCGAATCTTTCTGATTTTTATGGGTTTTTTGCAGGAAAAATCCTTAGGTCTAAATAAAAATTCGTCCAAATTGGCCAAGTTCGACAGTGAATATATATATTTTTAATTATTTTCCATTTATACCTGTGAAATTTTTTCCTTTCCCCTATAAAATCTTGAAAGATGATCAGTTAGTTGCCCTGAAAATGGACGAATATTTTTCTCCAATTTTTTACAATATCAATTTTTATATTTCACTCTCTAAAGGGTACAGTCCAATATGCGAACTTTCGTTTTTATCACGAATTTGATACATTTTTTTTTGTTTTATTTTTGGATATTGAAAACAGTTCCCTCTATTAAGGGTCCATCAGTCGAAAAGCGATCAACAATAAATAATTTTTATTTACTTGCCATTTTTGGCCCTAGATTTTGGTATACGGTATACGGATGTTTTCATGTTTATTATTTGGTGTCATCGTTGCGAAAGATGACTAACCAACAAACACTTATTTGCTCCCCATATATATTTCTGCAAAACTATCTTTTTTGCTCCGCCGATGATTCCTTCCATTTCCTTCGCGACTTTTGTTCTTTTTCATTTTTCCAATTTTCCATTAACAATCTCTTAAACATTGTTGTCCCTTGTGAGCATGAAGGAAGGAGCTTTTGGTGCTAGGACGTTAAATAAAAAACCGCCACTTGTTCCGGTTTGGCCGAAAACTTTTTTGTTAGACTTGTTAGACAAAAAGTATAAAAGACAAAGTTGTTCAGAATTTTATGCTGATTCGAATGGTATTTTTTATTTTTCGAAATTCGGCCAAAAAGTTCGAAATTTTGTCGAAATAACGAAAATACGGTTTTTAGGGTTTATTTCGAACT
>LDKF01001538.1:7374-26809 GCA_001026735.1 Rotylenchulus reniformis
CGGCTCACCTCTGGACCGTCTCGACAACGTCACTCGACTTGCGCTCCTTCCGCGATACGGCGGCACTTGCAGACCAGCTTCCTCCATCCTTATATCCAAAGAAATTTTCCGCTCTTGATCCAAAGTGGCAGCTGGCACCAACATAGCCATCTCGATTCAAAACGAGCTTTTTAAATGTAAAAATGAGAAAAAAGTTTATCAAGCTGCCGATGCAAATAGAATAGACACCGAATGCAGTTGCTTGCGGAGATTTAGGAAGTAGCTATATCATTTAAAGCAACGGTTTTAGTCAAAATCAAAACATGAAAATGGAAATTCTGACAAATTGCAATTGCCAACAAAATTAAGAGCAAATTATATATAGTCAATTTATCACGACGTTATGGGTAGCGAGATCTGAACATTTGATTTTTGGAGGAATCGGATTTGGGTTTATGACACGAATCGAATGATCTCAAGCAACAATCTAATCAGTATTGGTACCATGTTATTAATGCTAATTAATTTTTTACAAACAAATAATAAATCTAAAGTAAAGGATTGAGCATGGAATTTTCAACGAAATCGAATGCATCGGAAGTAATTTTTGGGGAAATCGAAGGACAAACATTCTGAGAGTCCCAATCGAGTGGAGGGCCGGGATGAAGAATCGGTGATCATTCAAGAGTCCATATTTTGAAGTGGGTGCACCATAATCAATAAACAAAAAGAAAGAACACAAAGTGAAAAGAATTTGAAAGTTAAGTCAATTAATAAGCAAGGCGAAAAATATTAATAATTATTGTATTATTGTTGTTACAACGCCAGTTCGATGCCGCCGTCCTAGCACTGGTTGTATATTCCCGGCGGGACATGCCTCCGATGTTCTTAGTTGGGGGAGGGGGGAGATTTTGGTCGGAATTCTCTCAAAACTCCAAAATTGTCCTACTCTTCATTGTTCTTCTGTAGCTTTATTTAATGTTCCCGCCACAGAATATGTGTTTATTTGTGGTTCTTTTCGTCTTTTCAATCCGTTGGCGACTACCATATTCCTTCCCTACTCTTCGCTGCTGCGCCTCTTTCGCGGCCTTTCCTGGCCCATCACAGTCCATTATGGCCACTTCCGTTACTTTTGACGCAATCAACAGCAACGAGACACACTCCGCTAATCCCCCGAATGAAAAGGGTATCCCGATTCCATTTTGGGAATATAGATAATAAACTGATTGATCAGGGGCCAAGCCAATTGGGATCGACAAATGACATCCATAAATTCTAAATAAGATTTAGACAAACCCAATCAAAAATTAATCCAAATTTGTCAGTGAGATCAGCAGGAAACGGATAAATTGTTATAATCAGTGTAAATTGCAACAATAATCTCTTACAATTAGAATGGAACAATATAATTTATATAATTTACGAATTTTTGCATGATTTTGTGAAACATTAAAGAAATCAACTTTGTGTAGCTTGACCCTGAGTTGATCCTAGATAAGTGGTGATTTTTAACTATTTTTACTGATATCCGAACAAATGCTCCTTTTGCGTCTCCTTCATCTCATCACCTTAACACTGTTGGTTATGTTCCAACTCATTCTTTGCCGCGTCATCGTGTGTTCCTTGCCAACTCTGCGCAACTTGTTGTTGTTGGCTGATCAGTTGGATCCTCCCTATCGGCGGAGTGTTGGCTTGGTTCGGTCCTGGGGACTACCCATTTAGTCGTCAGATCCAGTCCAGATCCAGAGCATAATCAGCTGTGAGTTGTGTGGATTTGCGTGTGCTTCTCCCCCGACAACATCCAACTTCTTCTTCGTCCCAGATCCCCAATTCCCCGTCCAATCCACTTGCCCTCCATTTCCTGTTCCTTCCTTCCTTTTGTGATGTGTTCTCCTTCTTTCTTCTTTTTCTTCTTTCTTTTTCGTCTTCTACATCCCCTCACCCTTTATCCCTAATTGGAAGTGAGGAGCACCCGCGAATAATGGACCGGATTGAAGGGTCGTAAAGGGTCCAAAGCTGATCCACTCCCCCCTCCCTCCCCGTCACCCATTCGTCACATTCTGGGCCCTTTCCAGGGTGACCCGAAAGCAAAAGCCTCCTTCCCCTCTTCTGCTTGCTCCCATACCACGAATTGGTCCCATTTTGCACAACTTTGTCCTGCCCTTTTCCGCATTTCGACTCGACCGATCCCAGCCCCAATCCGTATTGGTCGGTTCCCACAATGTCCTTGGCCAATGCCCTACCTCCCTCGGACCCCTTGAGTTTGTCTCTTCTGGCCAACCCTCATCTGGCCATGTTCCTTCAGCAACAGTACCAACATCATCAGCAACAGTTTCTTTCATCATCCTGTCCAATTTTCGTCCCAACTCTCCAACAGCCCCAATTCCATCATCCATCAACACTGTTTCCCCCTATGAATGGGTCTTCACCTTCTTCTTCCTCTTCTACATCTTCTTCCTCCATGGGAGAGCATGAACAACAGCTGGAATTAGCCAAATCCATGGAGCAGCAGCAGCAACAACAACAGCAGACACTGGAAAGACTGGTCCGGGAGCTGGTGAGTGGGAGTGGGGAAGTTTAAAAAGCGATCGGATCAGTGTTCGATTTTAAAAGATTGGACACTCAGAGTTTCTTATTCACTATACCTACATAATTTACATCGAAAATACCTAGAGTTTTCAGAAGGGTTGATTTCAGGGGTTGGCTATCAACACTTTTACATCAGTGAATGTTCCATGTTCGGATTCGGATCCACTCACAAAATAGTAAATGTCACCATAGCCCGAAGTGTGTCCCTGACTCTTCCCATCTCCATCCCTGTCCTGTTGTTGTAGCCACATCCTTCATGTCTCGTTGGGGTCGGGCTCCAGTTTGAGGAATTTCGCCACTGCTTTGGGGTTTGTCCATAGATCTGTAGTTGTCAAAGTTGTCGGATTGGCTCGGCATTTGAAAAGATGATCAACGTTGTGTGGAGATCGGTTGCAGAGCGGGCACGCATCGCGGACTGATTTGTCGAGTCGTTTCATGTAGTTGTTGAGCAGCGGGGAGTAGCCAGATCTGAGTTGTGCCAGCCTGGTGCGGACAGCTCTAGGCAGCTCCTTCTCGCTTGGACTGATGGGCGGGGGCGGCCGGCCCAGTACTGCACTCCGTTGTCGCTGCTTGGCCGATTGGACTGTTTCTGTGTGGATAGCGGTGCTGCACTTTGCGTGGTCGTAGTCTGAGGCCTGAAGTGCTCGATCGACGTCCTTCCAGAATCGGGACGACAACGTCTGCTTCATGAGCCGGGTTGGGATGTTGTTTGACGCAAGATAGTTCGGATGGGACGGCCGCCGGCACTTGGCAAGGAACTGCTTGCAGAGCATGTAGTTGTGCTCCTTGACTGGGAGCATGAGGCTTTCGTTGTGGAGGTGCTCGATAGGTGACATCAGCGTGCAGCCTGTCGCCGATCTGATGGCGGTGTTCTGACAACGCTGTAGATTGGTCCAATGCGTATCGGCCAGTTGTGGGGACCAGACTGGAGCCGCGTAGCTGGCGATGCTTCTGCTGATGGCTTTGTACGTAGTTAAGAGAACTTCTTTCTCTTTGCCCCACGATGAACCTGCCAGCGCTTTTAGGACGTTGTTCCTTTTGCGGATCTTCTGCTGGATGGAGACAGCATGCACCTTGAAAGTCACAGATGGGTCCCAGGTGACGCCGAGAATTTTCGGGTGTTTGGTTGTTTGGATGGTGGTGTTACCAATGGTGACTTTGGGGTCGGCACGATGTTCATTAGTGGCGGTCGTAAAGACTGTTGCCGTTGTTTTTGGCGCAGAAAGCCGGAGTTTTCGAGCTTCCAGCCATGGGACGACACTGTTGTTCAGGTAGTCACTGATGACAGCGCCTGCAGCTTCGTAGCTTGTGGATCTGGCCAGGACTGTGATGTCATCGGCGTACGTCGTTATGTGGATGCCTGCGGGAGGTTCCGGGAGGGTGGCCGTGTAGAAGTTGAACAGCGCGGGGCTGATGACCGATCCTTGAGGGACGCCCTGTCTGATAACACGGGCCTTGGAAGTCACTCCACGGAACTCCACCCTTGATTGTCGTCCACGAAGGTAGTTCACGGTCCAGCGTTTGATGAGTGGCGGAAGATCTGTTGTCGCAATGTCGGACATCAGTTGGCGCGTATCGACGGTGTCGAAGGCCTTGGACAGGTCCAGCGCAACAGCAACAGTGCGCTCAACAGGTTGCCGGCGATTTAGTCCGTCGGTGATGAACCGGTGGATGTCCGTCAGTGCCGTGGTCGTGCTGTGCATCTTGCGGAAGCCGTGCTGATGGTCGGGCACAGGGAGGTGTTGTTGAAGCGCCGGTAACAGAAGTCGTTCCAGAAGCTTGGCGACTGGCGAGAGAAGACTGATGGGACGGTAGGAGTCCGGAGCGCTGTTGTCTTTGCCAGGCTTTGGCAAGGGGATGACACGGGCCTTCATCCAAATGTGAGGGATGAGACCGGATTCCATGGATCTGTTGAACAACGCCGCCATGTACCGGTGAGCAACTGGGCCCAGATGTTTAAGGTGGAGCGCGGAAATGTTGTCGGGCCCCAGGGCTTTGGAGGGTTGGGAGCCATCGATTGCAGCCGCCACGTCCTCGGCCGTCCATGGGGTGTGTGTTGTCGTTTTGGCCTGAGTGGTGATGAGTCGCTTGGCTGCTCGCCCAGAAGTGATGGGTTTGCCAGTTGGTCGCTGATGGAACAAGGCATTGAGCTTGTTGGCGCATTTGTTGTTGTCAAGGCACGGGACATCATTGAAGATCAGTGGGCTGTTATTCTTTGGTGGCTCCGCACCATTGATGCTCTTGATTGCGTTCCACAGCTTCTTGGTGCCGGCCTCGCACTGCTTCAAGTAGTCGAGCCAGATGGTACGTCGGAACGTTGTCACAGCAGCGGCAATGCGCTTGGTGAGGCGACCGATCTGAGGGCTTGTGGGGTCCTGCAGACGAATGTTGTCCCGCTCCTTAGCCAAGGCAAAGGCCTCAGGAGGGTGGTATGGCCGAATTTTTGGGATGCGGCCAGCTGGAAGGTGACGCCCAGAAGCTTTGAGGATGGCAGTGCGGAGGCGAATCTCCCCGTTGTTCACGTTGTCAGGCAGCGGGAGTGATGACAGACTGTTGTCAACGTCCCTGGCGAATGCGTCCCAATTAGCTTTGCCGAAGTTGATGAACTGCCGTCGAGGAGCAGGGACGGTAGGTACCGTTGCTGCTAGGGTGATCACAATTGGAAGGTGGTCGCTGCCCAGGGCGTGCACTACCGACCATGTAGCAGATGGTGCGAGGGAGCCGCTGCAGAGGGTGATGTCTGGGGCCGTCGAAATGACTACGCCTTGCCTAACGGCCACACGCGTTGGTCGTCCGTCGTTGAGAAAGACGGCGTCGGCGTTGTCTAGCTGTTCTGCGACGGCTGCCCCGCGGGCATCTTCATCCGCTGTGTGGTCCCAGAGGCCGCTGTGGGCATTGATGTCGCCGAGCAGCAAGTAGTCGTTATCGCCCAGGAAGTCGAGGCTCGGGACGAAACCGCTGGCGCAGCTCGCGGTCGGGGGGACGTACATGTTGTGGATGGTGACCGGCCCGTTGGTAGAGTGGATGGCAAGCGATTGTAGTTCGCTGTGGTCGTCGTTAACTGCGTAGTCTTTGGGCAGGTGGAAGGGCACCTTGTCGCTGACGATAAATACGAGGCCTCCGCCACGGTTGTCGGAGTTGACAGTTCGGTCCAACCGAACGAAGGAGTAGCCAGGCCGCTTTGGAGTGGCGTTCTTGGGGACCCATTTGGTCTCTTGGATTGCCGCCAGCAGGATGTTGTTTTCGTGCATAAAGCACAAGATGTCGTCCAACTTGCCACTGATCCCATTTGCGTTGAGCTGCAGAATTTTGAATTGTTCCAAGTCCACCTTGGTCAACGGGTGCATTGGCGCCCAACGAATGGTACGGGTCAGTCCGTTGTCGTCGTTGTTAGCAGAGGGGTTCCCCTGTGCTGGCGGGAAGGCCTGGGCCCCAGAACCCGCTGAGGTACTGGCAGGCCCTGGAAGATCCCGTGGGGCCTGCCGGCGAACTGCCCGAGAACCAACCGTGAGGCCAGGTCCCGGATTTGGGTGGACATCTCCAGCGATTAGGAGGAGAATCCGGCACCAGCTGGCTGGATCAGCTGGGCCGGGAGGCGAAAAAACCACTCTGGAGCCCGACGATGTAGTTGTCGAGGAGTGGAGGGGGTGTTGTCGGCCTTTGGCCCCTTTCGGGGGTGGACCCGCTTCGTAGAAGCATCCGACGTGAAGTCCATCCCTGTCCTTGTTCTACTCTTCCCTTCCCCTCCTCTGCTCATTCTTTGAATAGAGCAGAACCGGATCCCCCAAATTGCGACCCAAATCCCCCATGCATTTGCCCGATAACTCATCTCCACGGCTAATCACAGTGTTTTTTTCTGTAGAACAAGAGAACAACTAATAAGAAAGAAGGAAGGTCCCAAAAGGGTGAACCATGGACAGGAACAGAATTTTAAAGATGGAACAGCTAGAATGTACTAAAAGGGGAGCTTGACATTGAGTCAATGAGCAAAAATTGTTCGCAAAAAAGGTTAACTTGACAATAGGTGATTGATTAGTGGAATCAGCTTTCTGATAGACCAATTAAGAAACCATTAATCTCCAGCGAGTATACATACATTGATATTTATTAAAAAATGTATTTAAAATTAGTCCTTCCGATTTCCATTTGAGGGGTTTTGGATATTTTCTGGCTTTGAATAGATGGGAGATAACTAGACCACCAACCTGATTTTTGATCTTTGGTCCTCCGTTCGGTTTTCCTCTCAAAATTTGCTATGAATTCCATCTCCCATTTCCCACATCACACAGAACAGTTCCGGTGCCGATGTTTGCTCCTTGCTCGGTGCCAATCCCTTTCTGTCCAACCCCTTGCTCCAGCACAACTTGGCCAATCTTCACTATGGCCTAGCAGCATTGACGGCAAATGGCCAAATGATGATGGACTTCCAAGGCCATGAGAGAAGAAACCGGGGAATCGAAGAGGAATCGCCAGGGGAAAGGACCCAATTGGCCATTAGAGCGGCAGAGGAGCGACATCTCGAGTCCATCTGTTAGTCAATTCGCCAAAAGAGAATACAAAAATTGATTATATTATAAAAGCAATACTTACATGATTTATAAATTTTTAGTCTTTTTAACTAAAAAATGTTTATGGTCTATCTCTTCTGGTTGATTTTGATTGTTAGTGAGAAATGATTACCATGTTTCCTGGTCATTAAGCTCGCAACAAACTGGGCCGTTCTTACAATCCGGGACGTCCTTTGGTAAATTTTCGTCGAAAAAGCGCAATTTCTTTAGATCAATGATCGTATCTTTAGGGAATGTTGGATCGGCAGAAAATACTGGACCTGTACCAGAAGGGGCTGAAGATCAGCCACATTGCCAAAGTGATCGGGGTCACCCATTGTGCGTAATCCAAAAATTGTCCTAATCCGTGATAGCAATCCTTCCCTCCAGCTTGCGTTTCGAAAATAATGACGCGTTACCGTCGGACCGGGTCCATGCACCCGCGATCCGCACAACTGCACAACAACGCGATCAACATCAACAGCAGCAGAAGGGGACCGCAACAGTACGCGCCGATCAACGGCGCCAACGCACCCCTACAAAGACGCACAGACATGGAGTTGCACGACGAGGCGTTACCGTCCGCATTCCGCCGCGTTGTCCGCAAAGGACCGCAGAACATTAGCATGAAGGAAGAGGAGGAGCATTGGGAGGTAAGGATAACCGATGGGCAAAGGGCAAATTTACACAAATCTGCACTGAGCCGCAATAACATTTAAAAAAGGATTTCTTAAATTTTGAAACATCGATTTTTGCGCCTTGGAGCCATTTAACACAATCTGCTTTATTTATATTTTATGGAAATCAGAATAATCAACACACCCAATTTATTCTTTTAATTTTTCTTTATTTTCTTTTGAACCTTCCCCATAATATCTATACAACACTTGGGTATGCTGTGGAGATACTTTCGCTGGCCCAAATAGTGTCCTATTCCTATGGTGATTTGATCATTGATCAGCCCATCTCGGTTCAGGATCCCGCTAGCAAGTTGCAGCCGATGAGTAAAGAGCTTGTGGTAACCCCGAGATGAATGATTTGGCCCAACCCTTCTGACCGGTGATCAATTCGACAAATTCAAACGGATCTATGGATTCTGGTTGTGGTTGATGCTTTCATAAAGTGTATAAAACATTGAACATTGATATTTCTTTTTTTTTATCTTTTAATTTTTTATTTTCATCCAATTGGGTTGATCAAAAATTTGAACTTTTAAATCTAAATATTTCAAACGCCTTGGGCTAAATACTGTAAAATTGTTTTTTCTACCTAAAAGTTAGGAATGGATTTTTTATTTGAAACGAAAAAAAGTGTTCGTTGAAACGAGAGAATGCTCATGAAAAAGTGTTGAAGAAAACGAAAAGAGTGCTCATGAAAAAGAAAAAGTGTGCTCATTGGTACTGTAGCACGTCCGCTGACTTTTGGGTAGAAAAAACAATACTAGAGAAATTAATATTTGGGTCATAAAGGCCCAAAAATTCGTGGTGCCCTTACTGGTACAAAGAGTCCAATGACTTTGTTTTGATATTATTTAATTTAGTTTATTTTTATTGTATTTGTCCATGATAAATATACAACAAAAACATGCGCCAACTGCTGGGAATGGGATTCAATTGGCGAGGAAATATTGGGTGGAGTCAGTTGGACAATGTCCTTCCCCGGATTATGCTCGGCGGACATTTGATCAAATAAAATCCTACGGATTGCGCCATATCTCCAGCAGCTTCTTCAATCCCCCGACCATTCAACATCGGATCTTTTCGTGGTCAAGCTCTTTATTCTTATTCAGATTTTACATTTGCAAGGATCTTGGCAGGATTTATATTCTCCTACCAATCTGCCCAAATGGGGCCATTTTGTGGCCAAAATGTTCTTACAAAATTGATCGTCTTCCTAATGGCTCACCCAACTCGCCCATTTTCTTCATCGGAATCGACCAATGCAATTGATGAAAAGATTGACGAACAATTGCCCCTCTCCCTTTATAAATATAATCAAAGAGTTGGGCAACATTTGGCTTACGGCGATATTCGTAAAAATTTTGATTTATTCGAATTCGCCATTTTGGCATTTAGTTCTTCCACCACCGAAAAGGCGCAAAATGCATCGGTTTAAAGGGGCCAAGCATATGGCGCTGAAAGCACGGCCCGATAACCGATGGCCAGACAACGAGATCCCTTTCGAGTTCTCCAAAAAATTCTCCGAAAGACAGTAAGTTCTGAGCATAAAACTGGTAATTTTTGTGATAAATATTGTAGTGTTTTATTCGTTTAGAGAAGTATTATACATTCGAAAAATAAAAATTCCAAAAATATCTGGTAAAAATGAATGGATTCCCTAATAATCACTGAATGGTCCAAATTCCCTCTCCCAAGGAAATATGTCATCCGCGAGGCATTGGCGGTGCTGGAGGACAGCAGCTGTTTCCGTTTTGTCCCTCGGAGTTTCCACCGGGACTTTCTGTTCATCGACATGCGCGAAGGTTGCTTTTCCTTCGTCGGACGGGTGGGAGGGCGGCAGCTGTTGTCCTTGGCGGCTGGATGCTTGCACGACTACATCATTTGGTCCATTTGATTGGCGCCAAAAAATGGAATCGAATTTTTATTATTTCAGGCATGAAGTCATGCATGCACTGGGTAATTTGGGGAGAAGACCAAATGGATCCAATTTAAGCAATCAAATAACAATCACAGAAAGTTTGGGTCCGGAAAATGCCAAAGAAGACCTTTTTCCGAAAAAAATTGCCTTTGCTACAGTTTATTTTGATGATCTGATGTTAGATTGGCCAAAAGTTATCTTGGCAGAGAAGTAATTAATTTTATCATTTTTGGTAATTATAAGGTTTTCGGATTCAAAAAAAGTGAAGGATTAAAAATCAATTCTATTTAGAATCCGAACTGGTTTTTTAATCGCCGATCGGACTTAAGTGTGTTGAAAATATCCATAAATTCCATAGGTTTGGAACATGAGCATCAGAGGCCAGACCGGGACAAGTTCATCCGGATCCATTGGGAAAATGTGGATCCAGACAAGCACAGTACAGTATAATAATTCTGTAGTATCCTGTCGGCAAAGGGATGAATTGGCAAAGAATTCCCCAAAATTGACAGTAAATTTCGAGAAGATCCCCCACGCGGATGTGGACCTGTACCACACCTATGACTACCATTCACTGATGCACTACGATGGGACCGCATTTGGGAAGGACGACCCGATCAGCGGGGAACCAATGACAACAATGGAGCCATTGAAGGCTTATAAATTGAAAAAAATAGGAAATTTGTGTAAAAATCAGAATGAAATTTCAGGAGGGAGTCCAGCTGACGGACAACTTCGAACTGACCGATCTGGACATTGAAAAACTGCAGATTCTGAGCCATTGCGACCTAAACAGTGGCTTAATAATGAAAATTAAGCAAAATTACGTTAATAATATTTATTTAGGGAGAAGACTTCGGCCGAGTCTTGAGCCACAGCTGGTGACCGATCAGAGTTCTGTAGAAAGTATGAGTAAGTACTCGGTAGTATCAGACAACTTCAAACCTGAGATGCCACCCTATCAGCTCAATATAAAATATATTTTTTGTAAAATGTTGTTACTACTACTGGGGTGACCGATCGACCCTATAGTAGGGAAAATCCAAAGTTCTAATAAGAATAAGACAGTGTAAAAAAAGCGCAGAGAAAACGAGTATTTTGCGTCTTTTATTATATATTATATACGTTATTATATAGAAAAGCGGGCTCACGAAATACCGAATTCCGCACTTTCCGATGTTTCGTCGTTGGTGTTTTGTATTTTGAAAATAAAATTTTCGTTTTCATAATTTTCACCTTGAATTTTTTCAAATGACTATAGGGTCGTTTAATCACCCCGGTAGTAAGATAGCATGGTAATTTTTAGAAGCAGAATGGATGAGGTACATTGAAAAGTTCATTTTAATTGTTTGTAACTTTAGTTGGGGTTTGGCACACTTTTGCTATTTGAAGCTAATTTTTCAATGTTATTCCTATACATTATTACACTTGCTCTTAAATATAATCATTAAAATGGTGTCATCCCCTAATTGATATGGCATCCCACCCTCCTCCCCATTCCCCTTATCATCAGATCCTCTGATCTGCTCCGATCGGTCGGACAACTGTCGGGCTCTGAAGCAACGGGGCTTTTGCGCGGAGGTTTGCTATGTTCGACTGATCCGGATCCAATGTCAGAAAACTTGTGGATTTTGTGGCCAAAATGAGAAGACAAAGAAGAAAAAGTTGCCCAAGGAAAGCGAGGAGGAACAGCACCAGGGCGTGGACGAACACTACACAAGATGGACATTCCCGAGGAGGCAGAGGACCGAATCATAAAAAACATTGGCCAAATTGATCATCTTAATTGGAATAATCATTCAGCAATACTGACCAAAATATAAAGAAAGCTACAATTTAATCAATTAAAAAATTGAAAACAAATTCATTTATGATCCTGATAGAGGAAAATAGGTCGAATGCCAAGCTGGCAATGAAAATAATAACCCGGTCAAAATTTATAAACAAGCAATTGAAAGGTAAGATCAATGATCGCACAATGTCTGAGCTCGGATGATCCTCGAAGATCGTCCATTTATTGTCTGCCAATAGATTGATGTTGTTGCATCTGAAAAAGATGGTCAACTTAATTACAGATTTTTTCATTGGATTTGATCAGGGTGCTGGATCATTAGTTAAAAACCGCCATAACCAAAAAGCTTCTCCAAAAACTTTTTATTAAAGCGTGCTAGGCCAAAACTTCCAGCGATAAAGTTGTTCAGAGTTTTATGCTCTATCTTCTGTTTTTTTAATTTTTTGAAATTCTAACAAAAAGTTCGAATATCCCCTAAACTCTAGTTTTCGACATTTTTTTGAAAATTTAAAAAAAAAACCCAAAAGATAGAGCATAAAATTCTGCACAACTTTATCGCTGGAAGATTTGGCCTAGCAAGCTTTTAAAAAAAATTGGAAAAGCTTTTGGGTTTTGGCGGTTTTTTAACTAATGCACATTATGGCAGTTTTTAACTAATGACCCAGCACCAATTAAATATTATTCAAAGCTTTGTCAATAAAAAAAAAACAAGAATTGGAATTAAGTTTCAGGGATCATTATTATGGTTTAATATTATAAGGTCAGGGTCAGTACGGTATGACCCCCCACCCTTACCGTCATCAACTGTTCCGCCAACATCGCCGCGGGCATTGGCACGAAAGCGGCACCATTGGCCTGCGAAACCCTCAGTGATTGGGCCATCGCGAAGTGTTGCAACAACAGGGGATTGCACTTGCCAAAGTCGAAGGCCGTGGGTAATGGCCCATTTCTGGTGGCAGGATCCTGACTCAAATGGTCCATCGCGTTCGGATTGGATTCCGCATGGTCGACAGCACAACGGTTGTCCTTGTCCAAGTTGTTTTTGTTGCAAAACTTCACCATTCCTCCAGCACCTTTGAAATTATACTTTTGGACAAGTTCGTTCTCAATAAATACTAAACAAAATAGATAGAGCAATGGTACCTCAAATCATTATAAAGTCATCTACCGTATTTCCTCTAAAATAAGCAAGTGCTCTAAAATAAGCAAGACCTTAGAAGGACATTGAAAAAAATAAGCAAGTGCTCTAAAATAAGCAAGTGCTCTAAAATAAGCATGTGTTTTCCAAATAAAATTTTTACTCATACCTATATGTTTTTTTCTTTTTATCTTTCCTGTGAAGTCACTTTTTGACGCTGACGCCAAAAATGTCGCACGTAGCAACCGCAACGAACTCGTGGTCTTCTTCGTGTTGTTTGCGGGTTCTACGTGCGGCATTTTTTGGCGTCAGCGTCAAAAAGATGCGTCGAGTAACGCAGTACGTCAGAATAGACGTCAGAATCGGATTCAACGTCAAAAATTACCCGGGGATTAGTCCCGGGAAAGGAAAATGATGTTTTGAGTGATGGATGACCCGCTTGAATTTTGAAAATTTTTGCCATTTGCCTTTTTTGACACATTTTTTTCAACAAAGAATATTTATTAATTTGACCTTTGAAAAAAATAAGCAAGATCTCTAAAATAAGCAAGTGCTCTAAAATAAGCAAGACATTAGAAGGGCATTGAAAAAAAATAAGCATCATGCTTATTTTAGAGGAAATACGGTATTTAACTTTTTTTATCTTTTTCCGCTTTGAACCTGCATGCACATAAACTCACAATTTGAGGTTCCAATCTTCCTATTCTGCTCTGTTTGTAAGTACGGTCAATCCTACACTATACCTCCATGTTTTTTGCCTTTACACTTTTCACTACTCCAACTTCGTGTATCTTCTTCCTCTATTCTATTCTATGTTTGTATGCCCTTTTACTGCTCCAACTTCTCCTGCTGCACCCACCTCCTTCCGCTGCTCTGTTCATTCTCTTCGTTCCTTCTTCCTCCTCTTCCCGATGTTCTCCGAGTTTCTTCCTCTTCATGGCCACTGGGGTTGTTGCTTCCATCACTGGTGATGCCCCTGGGGTTGTTCGGAATTGTGCCTCGTCTCCGGTCAGTTCCTCTTCGTCTTCCTCCGAATTTCCATTCTTCGCGCTGTCTCCATCGGATGGTGGTCTCGATCCGGATCCGATTATGCCGTTTTGTGTTGGGCTTTTTTGGACTTCCAATGCCAATTGTTGCTGTTGTTGATTTGCCTCTCTGGTCTTCTTCCGCGCCTTGGCCCGCCTGTTCTTGAACCAAACCTGCCAAGAAATTGAAATTAGGGAATATCATAATCCACCCTAAACTATCACAAATATCACTTTCGCTCAATTTACAGTACATCAATTGCACAAAATGTTCCCTACCTCCACTCGTTCCTCGCGCAGTTCGCACTGCTCCGCCAACCGTTCTCTGATTCCCACCTCCGGATATTGTGTCACTCGGAAGGTGTCCTCCAGCATCTGCAGCTGTTCCTCCGTGAAAATCGTGCGGTGTCGGCGCTTTCGTCTTCCGCTAAGGTTGGCCATCTGTAAGCGGAAATATTTGGTTTAGGAATTGTTTGATTTTTTAAAATAAATTTAGGCTTAATTCGTTTCAATTAACCGTTTTTTATAATTTTTGAAAGCTTTTCTTTTCTCTTATGTTGGCAGAAATCCCAAATTAAGTTTAAAATTCCTAGAATATGGTTGGCTTTCCAACATTTACCATAAATTGAGGATCCAGACCTGATGATGTTGAAGGGCATATGTGAAAGCCGAGGTCGGAGTGGGAGGTGTCACTGTAACCGATGCGAGGATACTGTCCGCATCAATGCCGGAGGTGCCGGAGGAATTGAACAAGGTGCCGCCGCCGGAAACGGCGGAAGATGCGGATGGTGTAAAAATTGTTGGTCCGACGGAGGCCGAGGATGCATCAACTGAAAGGGACGGTGGAAAGGTGTTGTTGCTCCTTTTCGGCACTTTTCAGTGGTTTGCAGATCTTTTTGGCATTGTACAAACACCAAAATTCCGACCCCATCCAAAGATGATGCATGCATGAATGGACTGCTGCTATTTGGCCACCATCCATTTTCGGAAAGTCCCTTTTCCCTTTCATCATTGGTATCTACAGTTGCGCGATCTTCTTCCTTCCGGTCCCTTCTCTCTCCTCCTTCCCACTCAATTCTTTCATTTTTACCGCCCAATGAACCGGCGGAATTTTCGGCCACTCATCTCGCGATACTCTCTTAAGAGATAGAGAGACTAAACGATTAACCTTTGGGAAGATGGAATCTGGTCATCAAGTGGGTAATCGGGGGGATTTACCGATGAGAGATTACGGAAAAGGAAGAGGGGCGAGAGGGGAAGAGGGCGAGAGAGTGTGGGGTGATGCTAATTGGGCTCACTGGGAGAGGGTGACCAGCAAAATGCCACTAATTCGCTGCTCCCCATCCAATCACTTATCGCGGCAACCAATCACCAAATCGCTAATTGCTTGACTGATTTCAATCCCCTCCCCCAATCATATATCCATCCTATATGATTTGTTCATGCATGAGTGGCTTTGGGGAAAATGAAAAGTGACTAGAAAGACAGAAAATATGGTCGTTGTTGGGAGAACTTTGCTGATTTATTCCGCGCGCCCTTGCGGGAAAGAACGGATGATATGTGAAGGTTATTAGTAGTCAATTACCTACCTTGATCAGTGATCGCACTTAAATTTATTTTTAAGGAATTCACAAAAAAAACCCATCAATACATACACTAATAAATAATATCTATCATGGATAAAACTTTATTGGGTGTTTTGAAACCTATTTGGTTGAATTTTTGCGTTTTGACACCCCAAAATCCGGTCCTTATTTTGTGTACCATACTATCATCACAGCTATTTGAAGTGGATATTATGATCAGAGTGCTTAGAATGCATAGGTGCTTATATCATTTTTCCTTACTGTAACATTGCATTCCAGCTGCCGTGGACACATTGACAAGTGCACTGTTCTGCTGCACGGGCACTGCTCCTTCTGTCCCTGCTTGCAATTCTTCCAACTTTGCACATTTCCCTCCTCTTTCCTCTCTCTTTCCTCCCATTGTTTTTCTCTTTCCCTCCACCGTTTCTTTCCGACTTTTCCTGTTCCGATTGTCTGCCGTACTGCTTGAACTTGTTGGGGCACAATTTGGCGATGGCATAGCTTTCGTTGAAGTCTGTAAATAACCGGAATTTCAGGATCAATGTTGTCGCAGAGAAATTAAAAAAGGACCAAAAATGATTGAGTTATATGTATTTTACATAAAAGTTCATGAATAATTTTAAAATGAATAGTATAGCTTACTCCTGTTTGAAACTTAAAATTTGTTCACCTCAGTTACTTAGTCCTCCATTTATCAAATTCCCGCTCTCCGAATTTTTTTCTGCCAACCTGTCGGGTGATTATTCCATTGACCAAACTCGGTGTCCCATTGGTCGTTGGCCAAACTGGCAATGGCGGGGGCCAACTGGCGGCCATCATCAGTGCGGCTGCCGGGTGCAAAGTTGCGGGAAACATGGCCTGAGGGCATGGAATTGCAGGATTGGAGGGGAAGGGAAGCGGAGCAGGAGCAGAAACAGCTGCAGAGGAGGGGGAAGAGGAGGTGGAGGAGGAGAGCAGTCGGTCGATGGAGAAGTTTATGGTGGTGGTGGAAGTTGATGAGGAGCAGGAGGAGGAGGAGGTCATTTTAATAAATAGGCTAAAAGAAAAAATAATACTTCTTTGTTAACATATAATGTCAAAATTAATTTAGAAAAAAATAATAAATTATACCTTCTGTTTCTACTACATATAGTCCGTAATTTTTTCGTGTAAATTAGATAAGGTAATGACTGGAACGAATCATCATTTAAAATGTCTTTAAAATTTATTGTATACATTATCTTTACAAAAATATCAGTAGAATTCGTAACAAAACTTGAATTAGATGAAAATTTGTCCTTTATAGGCTTTCTAGAATTTATGAAAAGGGGAGAAAATCCAAAAAAAGGGGGAAGAGATCCTCAATATGAATAAAGAGGGCTCATTGGGTGGATTGGATTGGATGATCCGGAGAGATAATTTGGGGGCGGCAATATTGTTGCGGGGATGAGGACACTGAAAATAAAGGCCCAGTGTCCTCCTTTCCCTTCCCTCTTCCTATATCGCTTTCCCGAATTTGCCGCCATCCGGCGCATTTTTAATTTTGGCATTTCAGCTCTGCCGGGATCAGATGAGCTCGTTGGGGCGTGAGAAAATTGTCGGGTCCATATTTTAAAGCGATTGCCACACCTGCGGAGGATACTGAACCCGGGGGTATCCGGGGGCCAGGTGTTTGGGCCAAAAAGGAAGAAGACAAAGCAAACATTGATCCTTTTACCATCTCTGAGCGGACTTTCTGGATGGGAAAAGGATGAATGGATAAGAAGGTTGAGGGGGGATGGAGAGAGGAGGGAGAGGGACAAGAAGAGAGGAAATGAAACAATTCTGATGAGTGATACTGTAAAAGAACAAAAACGGAGAAAGTGGTACGGTGGGCCATAAAGAGGCCCAATCTGACTGAGTGTTGCTTATTGCAGTGCTAATGGTCATAATCATAAGCAACCAAGTCAGGGAAATAAATTGATCCGAAATTTAAAAGTTTCTAGATTCATTGGATTTAAGCCATAAATCAGTGCCAAAGCTCTTTGGCGATGTTTTCGAGACAAAAAACAAATTTCCCATGCAAATCCCCTCATTCGCCCAAAGGTGTGGGGCAATTAATTCCGTGGGAGTTGCCAGTCCCTGCCCTGTCACGCAACTCACTGCTCCGGGCCNCGCTTTAGCCCGCACCTTCGGTCCCCAACATCTTTGTTGATTAAGGGCCAAGAGGGAGAGGGGAGGGGGGGAAGGGAAGGGTGGGAAAATGGAATTACTCGGGCCGATTAAATTCCTTGCGCTTATTATCTTTGGCATCGACGGTGTGGCAGTTGTAGGGAGTGAATAGAAAAGGACAGAACGGGAGGGACAGGACACAGGACAGCCCCTCACTTGGAAATCCGATTTTGCCTAGCAATGAGATCCCCTCAATAATACCAATATGTGTTGGGGAAGGAGGGGAAGCTATGGGGAAAAATTCAAGAGGGAGAAGCTATGGGGGAAAATCAAGAAAATATTCTGGAGCCGAAATATCATATTAAATGAAGAGGACAAATTATTTTCAATAAAATTTTAAAAAGAAAACTCTCACGCTATGATTAATGAAGCAATTCTAGTTCAGTTTAGCGGAAAAAACATAATTTTTGGGAGCTTTATACATATTGAGAAAGGAATAAATTTTAACAGGGAAACATGATACACATTATCCATGCCATTTAGAGCAAAGACATTTTATTAACACGAATGGGGCATGCATTTAAATTTGGACACACTGTTAGGACAACAAGCTGCCTGATGAGCAGATTAGGTCCGGAATTTTGATAAGATTATGATAGTCAGGGGTGGGATTATCCGGCGGGTGTTATCCCCTTCTCCCTCTCCCCCGTTTATCATCCATCATCCTTATCGGCTTCCAATGTATGGAATCCGCTTACTTGGGACTACTCCCTCATCGCTCTGGATTCTCTTCCCATTTTGGATTAGGAATGGCATTTTCCTGCTCAATTCCCAATCTACTCAAGATAACGAGATATGGGGATAAACCGGCTGGAATGGGATTTTGGTGCCGGAAACGGCATTCCACCGATGTTTACTGATGCCTTATTATGGACCCTGTTTTTGAACTCTCTTCCGGGTGAAATAGCGAACTTGTGTGGTTGATGGAATTTTGCAACAATTAAAATATAAGAAAGGGGATATTCTATTATTCGATCCGGCTCATCAAACATTGCCAATAAAGGCGTTAAAAAGGGTTAATATACCCATAAAACAATTTTTATTCGAATATAGTTGCGGATATGGGTAGAAGAAAAACCGATAAAATGATATAAAATATGCTAGAGATTTTTTTTACATTTTAAAGCATTTTTGTGGTTTTATAAAAATTCTGCCAAAAAATTACCGGAATAATGAACGAAGGCACTCTAATGGCCAACTTAACGCTGTTGGCCATTTTTTTAGCTAAAAGCCATTTTACGCACAATTTCCGCATTTATTGGCCCAGAAAATTACCGTATTCAAAGGGAACTAGAAGGGAACCTGGGTTTCATCATTCGAAGATCCGGCATTCTTCTTTGCCGGAGCTTAATAGGCCAATATTGGTGCCGAAATGTTTTAAAGGATTTGATCGATTTTTCTTTATCATAACCCCTTGTATGTTTTAAATTAATCGGCAATTTTGAGGGTTACTTGTGTCTGAGAGAGGTACTGTAATTGTGTTTGGAGGGAATTAGAAAAAAATGGCGGAGAAATGAGAGAGGAGGGAGAGAAGAGTAATCGCTCGCCCGCCGTGCGCAAATCTCATCAACTTCTTCCCCACATACACATACTCACCCTAACTCCTCAACTGCCGATTGGCGTCATTGTCTTCCCCTTCTTCCCCCTTATCCCCTCCCCCAACTTTCTTGTCAGATCGCTCAAATTGAATGTATGAATTGGATTTGTGCCCCGTTAAGTCCCTCCTCTCTCCCCGCCGCCCCTTCCGCATCGGAAATCCAAATCCCTGCCCTACAACTCCTGAATGCAGTGCTAAGATGGGATTTGTGGGGAGGTGGAAGTTAATCCGCCTGCCCGGACCCGGGTCTATTTGTTTTGATTTTGGCTTTTCGATGGGATGAGATGCGATTGGGCAGGGCGGATTGGTGTGGTTGTAAGGTAAGTCGTGTTAGTCAGGCTCACCACCACCTCCCACTATCGTTGTACATCTCGTGTATTTGCCCATCAGCTTG
>LDKF01001539.1:0-20654 GCA_001026735.1 Rotylenchulus reniformis
TTGACAAAATTTTGATCAAATTTGATCAAAATTGATCAATATCGATATTTATCAAAATTTTGATGTCAAAATTGTGATTGACATATTTTTGGGGTTTATCGATATTGATCAATATCGATATTTATCAAAATTTTGATGTCAAAATTGTGATTGATCGCCGTTGCCGGTCTCTACCAAAAACTACCATTTCGCCTACTATTCATTTCGCATATTTTCATTTCGCCTACTCGGTCAAAATTGACATTTCGCCTACTCTACCAAAAAATGATCATTTCGCCTACTGTTTCCACTACTACGACTATTGCATGAATAAATGCGATTACGACGGAAAATCCGGCTATCTATGGCAGCCATGGGGAGCTTAGGCCAAAAGCCATGTTCAATAGGTGCGGGCTGGATGATTTTTAGATTTTTAAATGCAAAATTTATTAATATTGGGCTCGCCGAAGGCGAGCCCAATAATAAAAAATTTTGCATTTAAAACTCAAAAATTATACAGCACTCACCTATTGAACAGTCCTTCCTCATATTTTTTTACTTAATATTGAAATTTGGCATATAATAATCGTGGTAGTGGAAAACAGTAGGCGAAATGGTCATTTTTGGCCGAGTAGGCGAAATGGAAAATATGCGAAATGAATAGTAGGCGAAATGGTAGTTTTTGGTAGAGTAGGCGAAATGGTCATTTTTGGCGGAGTAGGCGAAATGAAAAATATGCGAAATGAATAGTAGGCGAAATGATCAATAGTTGTTTTTTAGGCATGCCGAATATTCGAACCCTTTGCCTGGTGACGGACACCACTAGGCGACCATTGGCGGGCGAAATGTCGGCCGGCAAAAAGTTGTCCACAATTTGCGCCAACCGTTGGGCCATGTTGAAGCCAGGGGTGAGAGCGCCGAACGGACGTTGATTGACCTCCTGGGCCAGGGCGTAGAGTTGTTGGAGGCCTGCCTGCAAATAAACCGGAAAATTTCAAAGAAAAAATCGGTATTTGTCTAGGTTAAGTCCTTTTTTAAATATTCATTTTTTTACCTAAAATAGCATAAAAATACATGCAAGACAAGAATTTTTAATTTTTTTTGGTGGATTTATTTTCAATTTTTAGCATCATAATTGGATTCAAAACCCGCAAATTTAACAGGGGGGACCCTTTTCATTTGAAACCCAAAAANCGCGAGATGGCCGATGTTGGTGATACGGTCAGTTTCGATGGTGGAATTGAACCAGCGTTGTGTAAGTTGCTGGATCGGGCCTTCGTCCGCCGATGGTACAATTTCTAGTGAGCTTGGCTTTTGTGCCCGATCTAGCGAGTTTAAGCAACGCTGGTTCACGTCCATTAAAATGCAAATTAATTTTTCTTTTCAAATGCTTCTTTTATTCTGCATAGTTGTCCGCTTACGACACTGCGATGGCCTCTTCTTCTTCGGCATCTCCTGCACCTGCGTCACACGGACGCGTTAAGCGTCAACTGCAACCATCGCGGCTGTACACCAAATACGAAGGATTGCTGGCAGTATTCTCTTTCTGTGATTGCAGCTCAAGCAAACTCGGCTGTCAGGCGCTGGTAAGTGTGTGTCAAAGAGCAAAATGAAGCGTTGCGATCTGTGACGTTTTTAGGGTCGCAATGCGCCCTAAAATAAAAATAGGTATGTTTGAAACCATCAGTGGGACATCATTTGTTCGTATTGCCGTCGTTTTGACGCACGAGCAATAGATTATGGTGGTTATGAGTGCCAGTGCTAGTATATGTCGCAATTGTTTTGACAAAGATTGTGACAGGCATTTCATTTTTAAAAAAAACCTGCAAAATTGATCTCTCGCCCCATGTTCCAGGAGGAACAGAAACAGCCTGCTGAAAACGGAACATCTCGTCCTCCGCTGTGTCTGTGCTTCTATAACCAGCAGAACGAGCAGGTTCCGGATTTTTTTTTGGAGTGGGGGGGGAGAGGCTGAAAAGTTTACGATAAAAATTGGGCACCGGGAGAAACGCTTTGAATCCTCAATTTTACGAAGCGAATGCCTTATTATAAACTTCCATAGGAAAAGCGAGTGAGCAGAGAAAAAGAAATCAGACAACAATATGTTTTAACACAACGTGCTTTCCCGTCATAAAATCGAGGAGCTAAAATAAAAATTGGAATTCTCTGGCTTTTCTACGCTGATTATACAAATTTTTGACCCCTTAACTTTATACAATTTTAATGACATATGTTTAGAAAATTTATGGGAAATTTCTCAATCACAATCTTTTAAAAATCGTGTCAAATTTTCGTTTCGTTTTAAAAAAATATTTCTGCTCTTAAGCATCTGTTTCGCACAGGTCTGGCCCTGTTTTGAGCCCGAACAATGGCTGGAGCGGCGTTGCGGTGGTTGCACCGCGTTGGGCAACTGCGACTTTGAGCAGCACCAAACCAACGATACCTCCGGCGACGGAGTGTGGCCCTGTCTGTGCGCACCTACGATACGGTACTTCGAAGCATACTGTAGTGCTAGTGTGATGTACGAGTGCTATAGTGAATATTCGCAGAAGACCGACACCCAAAAGACCGAAACTCAGAATATTGAACTTTTTTGAAACTGTAAACCCAAAACTTTAAAAAGTAATAAATAGGTATATGCAGAATTTTATGTAGATCCTCTCTTTTAGCATTTTGGTATTCCAAGTTTCCCTGAAAATTTTAATTTTTTTGAAAAAAGCACATTTTTGCATTTTTCGAAACGAAAGAATTCAAAAATTTTCAGAGAAACCTGAAAAACCAAATGTTAAAAGATAGAGTATTAAATTCTGATTAAAATTAATTTTTATATTTTGAGCCTATTAGTTTCAAAAAAAGTTTTTGGTTCAATCTTCTGAATATCGGCCGCCCCACTAAAATAGTCACGTCCAATTATTGTATTATCCAACTCAAGTAAAATAATAAAATACTGATAAGTAGAGGCAAGCTAGGTTGTTACTTGTTATTTGAAGAAGATGAACACTGTTATGTTAACATTTACCGTGATAAAATACCATATCTAACTGGCCGCTTTAATGGCATTGTTATAACCGTAATACCATTGACACTATTTCAAAATTTGAGAAAAATTCACTAAAATTTCTCCACAGCATTTGCGTGCGCGTGGAGGATACGGTACCATCGGAAAACGCGTCTGGAACATATCATTCCGGGGCGTCAAACTTCACCAACTCGACGCAAGAAGCGGCGACAGTGACGTTGATTGAACGCATACCGAAAATTTGGGAGCTGAAGCAGGCGGAGTTGCCTTTGCAGGAAACTGCGGAGCAGAAGGAGGCCAAGCAGGAGGCTTACGGGCTAAGGGTCAGAATTTTCACAGGAAATTTTCACAAAGTTTTGACGAATTTACCCTATTGGACCTTCATGACGTTTTTATAGAGTGAAAAAATCCATTTACAGAAGGCAATACCTGAATTATTTAGAAAAATACCTGAAATCACTGGTGCGAAAAAAATCCAAATTGCTTACTTAGCATTATTAGAATATCGGTCCAAAAACTAAAAAATTATATTTTATCAACGTCTTTTTCTTTTTTAACACTTTGTAGAATCATTTTGAAAACCGTATCCGAGCATAGACTCCTAAATCCTGAATTTAATGCTAGGGCATGAACGATCCGATCGCAATCCGGGCCAAGGCGGTGGAGAACCTGGTGTTCGCGGTGTCCCAACTCAGCGAGGACCAACAGCGCCACATGGGCTATCGCAAGGAGGAGTTCATCACCAAGTTTGGCATTTTTAAGCAAAATTTAACCTTATTTTAGAACTCTTTTTCAACCTCTATAAAATTTTCAAAGAATTTATGAAGGTATCGAAACAAACCAAAAACCTATTTTTGATATTTTTTAACCATTTTATAGCATTTATATTTCTGATTATATTTTTGATATTTTTGTTTTAATACCACTTGGCCAATTTTGGCCCATTATTATTGCGAAAATACCCTCTCACACAGGTGCAGTTTCAATGGTCGCGAGTGCTCGGTCGATTCCGATTTTTCTCTGTAGGTGTATCGCCCAAAAGCTACAGTATTTTTTGACCCAATTTACTTCGGTATATCATTGTAGTTACGTGGATCCCACATTCGGCAACTGCTTCACCTTCAATGCCCGCAGCGACAAAAATGTGCTCAGCGAACGGGCAGGACCAAATTACGGTATGTTTGGACGAAAAATACGGTATTTTGATGATCAATATCGGTATCCTTGGTAAGTTGTTTTTCGAAACTAATTACGGAAGGAGAGTGATTTCTAAAAATTCGGCCCTATAAAAAATTGACTTCAAAAGATTATTGAAAATTATTTTCAGGTTTGCGCTTCCAAGTATTTGTCAATGTCAGCGATTATTTGCCCACCACTGAAGCAGCCGGTGTGCGGATCACCGTGCACAAGTCTGCTAAAATTTTCAAAAAAAATTTTTACAAATTTTCAGCCCCGAGGAGCAACCCTTTCCGGATACTCATGGGCATAGGTAGGGTGTTTCTTGGATTTTTTTTGTAAAATTTTCCTCATTATAGTGCTCCTACCGGCTTCGTCTCCTCTTTCGGCATTCGTCTGAAGTGAAAAATCACATTAATTCCCGATATTTTATGACTTTTAGTTTCACTGGGTTTTAATAATTCTTTCATTTTTTAAGGAATTCATTTATAAATTTTCATAAATTTCTCTCCAGGCGTGTTCATCGACTTCCAAGTCCCTATGGGGACTGTGTTGAACACGGCAAGACCGAGGAGTACATCTATAAGGACAAGGAGTACTCCACTGAAGTACATATTTTAGGCATCTAATAAGACAAAAATTATTTTTGAGTATCTCAGGGTTGCCAACGCTCATGCATTCAACATGTTTTGGTCCACAAGTGCGGGTACAGCACTATTATATTTTCCGAAATTTTTTCTGAAAAATTCATATGAGAAATTTGGAATTTTAACAGAAATAGTCCTCTAAAAAATCAGCCTTCATAAAAAAGTAATTAAATCCAGAAAATTTGAGCTCATATTGGGAACTGTAAAAAATTTAGAAAAAAAAATTCATAAATTTGAAAATCCCTTTTAAGCCTAAAAAGTCAGAAATTTGTTCCTTTAAGCACCAAAATTATTTTCTGAGCCTTGTTGTTTGTAAAATAATATTTCTTGATTATTCCCGAAAAACAGAAAATTTAACCAGCTGACCCTTAAAATTAGATTTTTTAATCTCAAAATGAAAAATTCTAACCAAAAAGTCCAAAAGTTTCGGTTGTCGTTTTCAGCTGTGGCGACCCTCGCTTCCCGCGCTACCGTAACTTCAGCAACTGCCCAGTGGGCGACCCGCGACTGAGTGAGTTACCTATGAGGGGTCCAAGTTTTGTTACCTCTGAATCAGTGTTTTGTTGAAATGCAGGGGAATGCCTGCGACGCGAGATGCAATCCGCAGCACATTCCGCCACGCAGCCCGACTGTGTTTGTCGCCAACCATGTCGGTTAGTATACCCAAAGGGAGCACAGTAATACATACC
Source organism: Rotylenchulus reniformis (assembly GCA_001026735.1). Taxonomy (NCBI): domain Eukaryota; kingdom Metazoa; phylum Nematoda; class Chromadorea; order Rhabditida; family Hoplolaimidae; genus Rotylenchulus; species Rotylenchulus reniformis. The sequence continues at coordinate 5,511 of LDKF01001539.1, forward strand.
ATGATAGCGATGGTATGGTATCATGGTAACCACTTCCGAGTTCAGGTTCCATAGGTGAATTAAATAAAAATGATTCAGGGAACAAGTGTTCAGCATCACCTACAGCTGTGCCAGGTACTTGCCATGGTATTTATTGGTCACTTATAAATTTCTGTTTTATTATTATTTTTTGATCTCAAACCCGTTTATTTCGGTTGTGGTTGAACTGAATTATGGTACATACTGAATCGATCCCATTTTGAAATTGAATTTTGAACTTTAAATAGGGGGTATTAAAATTTTAAAACGAACCATTCCCCATGTATGAGATCGAAGTGTCATAGTACTGATAATCACTCTCGTCTTCATCATCTTCAGATGGCCCTCCAGCGACGTGGCGCTGCACGGCGAGTGCGACCCATCTCTGAGCGGCGCACAATGTCTGCAACATCACCGCGAGCAGTCCGCCATTGTGGAGGTGTACTTTGAGCAGTTGAACTACGAAAGTCTACAGGAGAGCGAGGCATATGGGGTGAGTCGGGTGGGAGGTGGAAGATTATTACCATGCTTGATGAGCAGTGACACCCGATCCAACTCTAACGAGTATTTACCATGCTTGGTAAAATGGTGAAATGAAAAATGAGCACTAAGTTATCGTGATTATGACTCTGTAGTTTGGTGCCTAATACTCGTCAAGAATATGTGCATTGATTTGGACCTTATACCATGGAAATAGATTCCATGTGGTATATGCATGGATTTGGACATTATGTACCCTACACCCTCTACTAACAACAAGATGCCCAACCTGTTGTCGGACTTTGGTGGCCAACTCGGACTGTGGATGGGCGTTTCCGTGATCACCATCATGGAAGTGGGTGAGGGAATCTCGCGTGGTTTAATCTTTTTTTTGCTCTGGGAAATGTCAGATCTCAAATTCGCTCCAATTTTAGGTTGGAATCCTGGCCTCCGAACTCTTGATCCGCTTGTTGCGCCGATTAGTCAGCGGATGGAGCGGAACTGATCATCCGCCCGAGATAATTGGGGCCAATCATAATCAACTGAATTATAAGTGAGATTGAATTTTTTGGTATCTGTACTCATATAATGATCTTCTTTGGTTTTAAATTTTTTATATTCGATGCCAAATCTATGATCATGAGTCCAAATTTACATAATAAGCCTTGATCTATCATTAATCGATGATCTTTGATATCTTAAGGAAACGTCGCCGGGTGCTGGTCCACAAGGGGTCGGCAATCCAGTGGATTGATGATGGCCAACAGCAGGAAGATCAGCAACGCTACCGACCCTTTACCGTGGGAATGGCCAATGACAACAACAATAACAACAAGTACTACTCAACCATCGATGAATGAGCAAAGGAAAATTTAAATGCATAAGTTTCTATGAAATTTTAAGAGAATCTCCTTAAATTTTAAACTGGAGCAGGAGCCCGGAGCCAAAAATTCCCACTTTCCAACATTGGCTTGTGTCCTATTTTATTATCAAATTTTACGCCATTATATTTTCCTGCTGCTATGTCTGTGTCTACTACGAATTTCGGTCCAAAAATACCGTATCCTCCAATCCACAGGCTTAATCTTTATTTCGCCTAAAAAAATTTCGCCTACACGTCTAGAAAACCAACTTCTAGGCGCCGGCGCCCAAAAATAGATAACCGAATAATGTTAGGTAGGTCCAGCAATCTATTTCCAAAACTTAGTTCCCAGGCGCCTAAGTCTAGAAGTTAGTTTTCTAGACGTGTAGGCGAAATAAAGCATCACCCCACAGTCATGTCCTGGTGCCGTTTCACTTTAGCTTTTATATTAGTATTATTTTATTTTATTATATTTTTTAGCTTAAAAGGTAACTTCCATATTTTTATCTGTTGTCATGGCATTTTTATATGTGTTTATAGCAGCGACACAATATAAAAAAGTATAATTCACTAAAATGATATTAAAAAATTTTAATCATAGAATCAAGTATTAAAAATAAGTTAAATTCCAGTAGCGAAAAATAAATCTTTAATAGCGATTAGAAGGGAGTTGAAGACATGAGAAATATAACAATTAGCTCTTATTAGCGATGATACTACCATATTGATTTTATGCACACAAAAAACATTGCATAAATCACAAATAATAATTGTCAATTTACTTTTATTAACAATCATGAAATGATTTTTGCTCATCTTCTCATTCATTTTCTTTGCCTCATTCATTTTCTCATTCATTTTCTTAGAGTGGCATTTCAGGCTCTTATGCAATGAGCGGATATATTTGGGCGGAAATGTTTACCCTTAGCTCATATCGGAATTTAGCAAGAAAAAATTAATTGTGATCGGAAATATGATCAAATACAGATGGGGTTACAAAATTATATGTAGGTATATATAAGCATGCAAGCAGATTTCAGAGGCATTCAAGCATTTACTACTCTCACAGGGTTAATTTTAATTTTCAAGAAATTTTAAAAAATTGCATTTAAAACTTTTTTTAAAATTTTTAAAACAGAATTCTTTCCAAATCAAATCAGAATACCTATTTGACTCAACTCAGAACAAATATTCCAAAAAACGGAAAAAATCAAAAATTATTGAATAGAATTCTTTGAAAATCAAATCAGAATATTACAAAACATAAATCAGAACACATATTTCAACAATAAAACAGAATATTTCAATATTTCAAAAAATACAAAACACAATTCCTTAAAAATCAAATCAGAATACTTTAAGACACAAATCAGAACATATTTCAACAATCATAAAACAGAATATTTCAAAAAATACAAAATACAGTTCCTTAAAAATCAAATCTGAATACTTTAAGACACAAATCAGAACATATTTCAACAACTATAAAACAGAATATTTCAAAAATTAAAAACAGAATATTTCAAAAATTAAAAACAGAATTCTATGGAAATCAAATCAGAAAACATATTTCAACAACTACAAAAAGAAAATTTCGAAAAAATCAATAACTATAAAACAATTCTTTACAAACGAAATCAGAATATTTTAAAACATAAATCAGAAGACTTTTGCTTGAAATTGTAAACTACAAAACAGAATAGATAAAATAAATATTCTATAAATAATTCTTTAATAATCAAATCAGAATGTTTTAAGACACAAATCAGAACATTACGACTACATTTCAAAGATTACATCAGAATATTTAAGACTAATTTAAACATGAACTTAAAATATTTCAGAAAAACATAAATAATTCTTATTTTTAAAACCCAAATCGGAACACATTTTTTAAAACTACAAAATAGAATATTTCAAAAAAGGTTTCAAACCTATAAATAAGAATTTTTTAAAAATCAAACCAGAATAGTTAAAAATCAGAAAACAAATATTCAAAAACCAAACCATAATTTAATACACTAAAATGTATAAAAAAGTGAATTGTCATTCAATCAATTTCATGTAATAGAATTCAGAAATCCGTTATTAAAATAAGCATCACTTCAATAATCCTTAATTTTAGTTGCAATTTAAGCAATTGATTCCATTAAAAATTTATGAATTTTATTTAGATTGATAGTAAACCATGAAAAATTATATTGCTGTGATCCTGCTTTGGCTTGGATTTTCAGCTCTGTCCGATGGAATGCAAATTTTCGTGAAAACCCTGACCGGAAAAACCATAACCCTGGAGGTCGAGAGCAGTGATACCATTGATAATGTGAAAGCAAAGATCACTGATAAGGAGGGCATTCCAACTGATCAGCAACGCCTCATCTTTGCGGGAAAACAACTCGAAGATGGCCGCACTTTGGCCGATTACAACATCCAAAAGGAGGCAACCCTTCACTTGGTTTTGCGCCTCAGGGGAGGAATGCAAATTTTTGTGAAAACTTTGACCGGAAAAACCATAACCTTGGAGGTCGAGAGCAGTGATACCATTGATAATGTGAAAGCAAAGATCACTGATAAGGAGGGCATTCCAACTGATCAGCAACGCCTCATCTTTGCAGGAAAACAATTGGAAGATGGCCGCACTTTGGCCGATTACAACATCCAAAAGGAGGCAACCCTTCACTTGGTTTTGCGCCTCAGGGGAGGAATGCAAATTTTCGTGAAAACCCTGACCGGAAAAACCATAACTCTGGAGGTCGAGAGCAGTGATACCATTGATAATGTGAAAGCAAAGATCACTGATAAGGAGGGCATTCCAACTGATCAGCAACGCCTCATCTTTGCGGGAAAACAACTCGAAGATGGCCGCACTTTGGCCGACTACAATATCCAAAAAGAGGCCACCCTTCATTTGGTGTTGCGCCTCAGGGGAGGAATGCAAATTTTCGTGAAACCTCTGGGCGGCAAAAGCATTGTCCTGAATGTTGATGGGTCGGATACCGTAGCCAAATTGAAGGAACAAATTCAGGAACGAGAAGGGGTCCCGGCTAAAAGACAACGCCTTTACTACGGTGGTGTACCTTTGGCGGACAACCGTACCCTGGCCGATTATGGTGTTCGCCAAGAATTTACCGTGCATATGGGTGTGGGTCGCGAGTAGAGACCAAATTTGATATTGATGTGATAAGAAGATGATATGAGATAAGAAGATGATATGAATGATATACCGTATTCGGTAAATTTTTTACCCCTATATTTTATTCGTGCTATTTGCTATTTCAAGCTTTCCTAAAACTCCTAACCCAAGTTTATTTTGAGAATAAATTCGCAATTTCACAATTACTTTTATATAACCAAAATTCTAACATTTGATGTCGTGAAATAGAATTGTTGTGCCCGGAGGGCAAACCTCTTACTCATAATCACTTACTTAGGCACATTCTCTCTCTCTTCCCATTCTCATCCATTCCATTGCCTTATCGGATCTTCCCATCACTGTTTTGTCGCTATCTTTCTGTTCTCGCCCTCTCTCTCCGTCGGGAAATGGCTTCTCCGCCGGGGAGGGACGATCACTTTTCCTTTTTTCCAACTTTTCTGTGCCCATCGATTGCCTTTTTTGCCTTGCTCCCCGCAATAAACTTGTTGAGAAGAATTGTTGGAAATTAGGGGGAAAAGTCAAGTCGGATCAGGGCGGGATCCGACATTTTGGTGCAACGGCCTACCGAATCATCGCGCCGACCTCCCAAAGCGAGCATTTACCAAAAAAGCGCCGAAACGGCCATTCCAAAACGGATCTTTTCCCGCGGACATCAAGCAACTTTGATCGCATCAACCCGGATTTCGCAACCCGAAGCGATTTTTACCCAAATCCACGCGAAATTTTCCTACATCTTAACCCGAGAAGTGAGCCGGAACGGCCAATCACCGCGGATATCTAATACTTCCAACATTTGCGCCTGCAACCCTAACATACACAACTCCGCAACTTTTTTTCGCAACTCCACAACATTTTATATATTTTGCCAACCCGAATCGTGAACAGTTGCCCCCATTTCATCCACAAACGCTATTTTTACCTACACGGAGCCATTTGCGCCAGCAATCAACTTTTTGCCCAAGCCATTACCAATTTTTTTCGAGCCAAATTTTCGTTATTTTGGATTGATTTCTGATTTTGTGCTCTCCCATCGCATCCAATCCCCACATTTTTTCATTACCACTATCATTCTACTTACCGGACATTTTGTGAATCATGAGTGGCCCCATCCGATCCCGTATTGGCCCTGACAAAGCAAACCTTTTGCGTTATCTTGATGAAGCACAAACCCATGTTGATAATAGACCCGCAGATGCTGCACCCGCGCCCCAATGGACCCAATGGCTCCAGTTTCTCAAAAATGACAAATTGCGAATTGATCGCGCCATTGGGCGAATCGACACCCAAATTCAGCGCTGGACCGATTTTATTCTAAAACTCGAACCCGAAGAGAGAGATGGGGAAGAAGGAATTTATAATGAGGCTGCAGAAGGGGCCACAGGATTTTTGGAAGTATTAAACCAGGGTTATGAAAAAATCGATCTTCTCACTTCAAACATCGAAATTGCCCAAACCGCACTTACGCTTTTACAACCACCCCCACCCGTACAGCAGCAAAATGCCCAACAAAACGCACCTAGAGCTAACCAAGGCGGACGCCGAAATGTCCAAATGCAGCTTCCAAAGGCCAATTTACCCGAATTTGAAGGGGACTCGACCCAATGGCCCTCTTTTTGGGATTCATTCCTATCCTCAATCCATAACAACGCGGAATTATCGGACATTGAACGCTTTAATTATTTATTGGGTTGCCTGCGGGGAGATGCAAAACGCCTAATACAGGGTTATTTCGTTACCGAGGCAAACTATTCGCTCGCCATAACCAAATTGCGCGAAAGATACGGCGACGACGAAAAAATCAAAGCAGATCTGCGCAATGAATTGCAAAAATTGCAACCCGCGCTTAAAACAATGCACTCCATTCGCCATACGTTTGATAATATGGAGCGAATTTTGTTGCAATTAGACCAAATGGGGGAGGACACTAACCAGACACTTGTCCTAGCGACCATCCAAAATAAAATGCCCAAATGGATTCTCACCGAACTCGAGAAAGCCAAAATTGATATAGCAGAAAAATGGGACGACGAAGAAGAGGGGGAACCATTTTTATGGGATGCAGCAAAAGCGCGCGAAGCTTTGTCAAAAATCATCCGCCTACATGAGAAAGTTAACCAGATATGCGCAAATCAACCCGATACATCGCGTTTCCCGCGTAGAAGATTTGAAGATAAAGGAACCCAGCGTATTGATGAAACAGAGGACGCGCGTATTTTTGTCACAAATCAAAAGGAGCAGACTTCCGGCAAAAATCAAACTCGTAATTCGAATAAAACCCAGTCAAAAAATATGATTCTGCCGGACGACATGATAAATACCGAGCAAAGAAATCCAAATGCCAACCATCCCAATCCAGAATCGAGCCCGCCATTTAGCCAACAATCTGCACAATGCAACTTCAATCAGCGCCCGACTTTTGGCTCCAATTCGTGCTCATCATATAATTCTACAAATTCTTTCAAATATGGTCTCCCATTCAATCCTTCGGCAAATTCTGACAATTATAATCAGGCTTATCCGAACAATCAAAATAGCACTTGGCGGAGGGCATTCACTCCACTCCCATGTATCTTTTGCAATAGCGAGCAACATTTTTCCTCCTACTGCACTAAGTACGCCACTGCAGACGCAAGACAGAAAAGATTGGCATTGATGCACAAATGTCTTCATTGTTTCAAGAACTCAAACCATCAGTTTTGTCCGGCTAGAGAGAAATGCAAATTTTGCGGCGGAAATCACAAGCATATTGTCTGCTATAATTTCCAACCAGAAGTAAATCGTTCCGAAAATATTCGAAATCACACAGCATCGGTCCCGGAGCAAATAGAACATGCAGAGACACATGCAATCGCATCGCCAAAGGACATTCTTCTAATGACTCAGCAAGTCGAAGTCACAGTCAATGGCAGAATGCCGCCGGAACAAGGAGTCAAAATTTTCTTGGACCCAGGGGCATCCCGTTCATTTATCACCGAAAAATTGGTCAAAAGACTCGGCATCGACATACAAAGACAGGGACAGCCCATCAAAATAAATGCACACGGCATGTTTGGACACAAAACTTCATTCGAAAGCCATCCGGTTACTGTGCAACTCGGAATTCGTCCAGAGCTCAACATTTATTCGTCGAGTACCCATTCATTCCGCGATTTTTGCCTCCGCACAACTTCAAAAATCACAGACAAAATTGCAATGCCGACTTTCCCAGATTACCAAATTCGAAAAATCGAACGGCAAATTGGGTCAAAACAGTTGGGAATTTCCACCGAATTGGATGATGTCGACATCCTGATCGGACTGGATTACTTTTGGGACCTGGTCGTTGGGAAAAAGAAAATTGGCGACGGACTTTTCATCATCGAAACTCTGCTGGGCCCAGTCCTTTGCGGAGGGAACTCAAACATGAACTTACCTACGCAACATGCCGAAATGCATTCAGCACAGATCGAAGACGTGTTTTCTTATGGAATCGTTGATTTACCGGATCAAGGGTTCAATGAGCTGGAAAAATGTTATAGTTTGGAGGGAATTGGCATCATGGATCCGCCGATGGAAAATGATGACGAGATGGCACAACTCCTTTTCGACAAAACCATTGCCAAAAATGGGGACAGATACCAAGTTAGATGGCCATTCCGCCCTAATGCGCCACCGCTCCCGACAAACAAAAATCTCGCAATAAAAAGGCTCCAGTCCAACATTATCAAATTAAATTCGACTAAAATTCCGCCGAACTTGCTCCAAATTTGCAACCAAATCTTCGAAGACCAATTGAAAGACGGAATCATTGAAGAAGTTAATGAATTTCAACCCACCGAAAATCTTGTTCATTATTTGCCGCACCAAGTCGTCTACCGTCCTGAAAAGAAGAAAGCTAGAGTCGTGATGGACGCCTCCGCACATTTGAAAGGTCATCCATCGTTGAACGACGTCCTTTATCGTGGTCCCATGCTTTTGCCAAAAGTAGCATCCGTGCTTTTACGATGGAGACAAGACAAAATTGTCGTCGTCTGCGATATCAAATCGGCATTCTTGATGTTGGAGCTGCATCCCGCCGACAGGGACACCACCCGTTTTTTATGGCTAAAAAACTTGGACAAACCAGCCTCAGCAGACAATTTGAAGACTTACCGCTTTTGCCGAGTTCTTTTTGGCGCCGTATCATCGCCATTTCTCCTCTGCGGCACAATTGAATACCACCTAAAAAATTCGAGAATTGCGCAAAAATACCCGGAATTATCAGAAGAAATTCGGCAATCCATTTACATGGACAACATTTTGATTTTGTCGCCAGATGAGCAAATTGCAAAACAAAAAATCGTACAAACTCGCGAAATTTTTCACGCAGCCGGCATGGAACTCCGCGAGTTTATGTCAAACGATGAACGAGCATTGTCAGAAATCACAAATGAAGACAAAATTATTCCGAGCGAGAAATTTTTGGGCCTAGATTGGGAAGTGAAAAAAGACCTCATTCATTTCAAATTCCCCTCACCGCAATGCAAAAACTGGACAATGCGAAATGTCCTCCAATTCGTCAACAGCGTTTTTGATCCGTTAGGATTAATCAACCCAGCAACTTTCCAAGCACGCACCTTTTTCCAATCACTTTGGACCAAAAAACAAAAATGGGATGTACAACTCACAGATAAAGAGCAAGTGCAATGGATTAAAATCATTAATGAATGGAAAGGGGCCATACTTACAATTCCTCGCCTGGTTCACGCAAACAAAACCGATTCCGACATTCAAATTCACGTATTCACCGACGCCAGCGAATTAGGTTATGGAACCGCAGTTTTTGCAAGGCAGAACACCAAATTTTCCACCGATTCGGATCTGCTCTTCGCGAAAAGTCGCCTTCGGCCCATCAACCAAATTGGTAACGCAAANGAGATGGGCCTCGAATCGGCACGAACCATACTTTGGTCCGACAGTCAAATTGCGTTGTCCTGGATCAGTTCGAAAGAAAAACAGCCCGTTTTCATCGAAAATAGATGCCGAGAAATCAATCGCCACAATATTGAATTTCGATATGTCGACACATCCGAAAATCCAGCAGATTTGACCACCAGAGGTTTAAATGCGACAAAATTGCAGAAAAATTTGCAATGGTGGCACGGTCCCATCTGGCTTAAAGAAGCCGAAGACAAATGGCCCAAGAATTTATACATTCCTCCTGATGATCTTGGAGAAGAACTAGCCGAGCAGTTCGCCTCAAATTCGCGCGAAAAAATTGTCCAGCCTAAGCAGAGCGGCACAATCGACCCAAAAAGGTTCAGCAATTGGACAAAAATGATTTTCACCCTGATGTTCGTCATGCGTTTCATCCGTTCACTCATCGTGTTGACACCAATTCAACTCACGTCAAGAATTTTGAAGAATTTTTCGTTCTCCGGACCATTCGTTGCAACAGATTTTGCTTCCGCCGAAAGAATTCTGATCAAAGAGGCCCAAACACGCAGCACACTCTCAAAAACCGACAAAATTCAAAAAGATTTCGCTCTTTACACTGACCATTACGGCATTTTGCGCTCGAGGAGTCGCTTGCAAAGAAGCAATTTGCCAAAAGATAGCATCGAGCCAATATTCCTCCCAAGTGATGATCGAATCGCAAGTTTGATCGTGCTAAGTACACATCGGAAATATTTTCACGCCGGGGTCCAACTCGTTCACTCGATCATCTTGCGCAAATTCTGCGGAATCACAAAAAGAAATGTGCGCCAAATCTTGGTACAATGCCAAGAATGCAAGAATAAAAGGGCGCTTCCTTACTCTCCGCCTCCGTTTCCTCCTTATCCGCCGGAACGAGTACAACGATCCGCTGTTTTCTCGCACATTGGACTTGACTATCTTGGACCGACAGTTTACCGAGATGTCCATGGGGAAGTTCAAAAAATTTGGATCTTGTTGATCACTTGCCTCGCAACCAGAGCAGTTTGGCTCGATGGCATCATAAATCTTTCGACTACGACGTTTTTGAATGCCCTTCGTCGTTTTATCGCTAAACGCGGTTGTCCAAAATACATTCTATCTGATAACGCCACTAATTTCACTCTGGCCAGCAAAACTTTGGATGAAATTTGGGCAAAAGCAATTTCTGACCCCGAAACTCTGAATTTTGCCACTAAAGAGCGAATAAACTGGAAATTCATTGTTCCTATGGCCAGCTGGGAGGGGGGCGCATACGAAAGACTATGCGGAATCGCCAAGAGTTCGTTCAAAAATGCAATCGGCAAACGAATTTTGACGCAAGACGAAATGAATACCCTAATCGCGGAAGTTGAAGCCGTGATGAACTCGCGCCCGTTAATTGCGCTGGATGACAACCCGGATTCGGTCGTCGCTCTTCGACCTTTCGATTTCTTGTCGGAAAACTGCAAGTCGCAACTTCCACTCACCGATTGTGACTCCGACAATGAATGGAAACCTGGAAAAAGTTCACCAGAAAAGTTGTTAGAAATTTATCAAGAAACTTTGCGAACCAAGAACAAATTTTGGAGAATTTGGGAACATGATTACTTGAATTTCCTGAAGGAAAGAAAGCAAAGATCACACAAAATGAATGGAAACTCCGAATGTCGTCCAAAAATCGGCGAAGTTGTAATCGTTTCTGATGATAGTACTCCGCGCAGAGACTGGAAATTGGGAAGAATAGTCGAACTTCCGTCAGCCGACTTACATATCATTCGCTCTGCACGCGTTCGGATGGCAAACGGCAACACTCTTCGTCGTGCTTTGGCACATCTCATACCTTTGGAAATCGGCAGTACTAAAATGGACATACCAATTGAGTCCGAGAAACCAGACATTAACGCACGCAACCATAATGAAAAGGAGAGACCATTTAGACAAGCAAAGGAGAAGGCCAAAAACAAAATCAAAAATTGGATCAGCGAGGAACATCATGACATGGCAATTCAAGCAGCCGATTCCAAACCAATTAGGACAATTCCATTCCTCGTTCTATCAATTCTGGCACTCTCTGTCTTGCCGGGCATAACTTGCGATTTATTACCCCAGCAATGCATAGAATCCGAAAAAGTCGAAATCATTTACACAGAAGAACTGTGCAATACTAAGGGTTTGATAATCTATGGCAAAAGTTTGGACAAAAATCCGGACCTCTGTTATGACGTCAAAACATGCGATAAGGGATTTTTCGCACGCGCTTTCACAAGAATAGGATGGAACTGTATCAACCACTGTTCTATTTGTCCAAAATGGTCCACAGGCTGTTCGCCATATAAGGAAGAGGAACTTTGGTCAACCCCACCGCAGCTGAATCTGTCAATCATCGATCCTCCAACCCAAATCGACCCAAAAACGGACATGGAATTTGTGATGCAGCATACAATCGAGTTGTTTGATGGTTCGCAACATGCAGTCCGCCAGCTTCAACTCCGCTCTGTCGATGTATTCAGCGAAAAGCCATTTTGCATTGGAGAAGGAGCGACCATCGGCAATCCACATTATTGTTCAATAAACGACTGCATGAGCGAGGGATCGCGTTTCTGTTTTTATCCTCACCGCGAACAAATTTTCTACATAGGACATGGAGGGGAAATCCCGATCAAAGCATGGGGAAATCTTATAAAACCAACCAACATGACAAAAAAGAAGTGGAAATCCATCGCATGTCCAAAATGCAAAATGGGATGCCTTAAGCTTGGTCTAACGGTCAGCATCGATTCGACAAGATTCATTCAGTCGGAAATTTGCTGCGGTCCCTACTGTTATCACCATGACAAAATCGATGGGCCAACACAAATCATGCTTTCCAGGGACATTCTTCTCAGCGAACATACATGCCAAATGCAATTATGGACGGCCAAACACAATCAGTTAAAAGTGCCTTTGAAAATCACTTGTCCAGCTCAAAAAATCTGTTCTCTTATCGATTGCTACTTTTGCGTCGAATTGATAGCAAATCCCGCGTGTTGGCCGAATTACGCAGCAGTCTTAGTTGGATTTTTTCTAGCTTTTTTCCTGCTATTACTCTGCAAAATCTGCTCTGTACTTTTCGTCTGCTTAACGGTCGCCAGTCAAACTTGTTTTTGCGCGGGGCTTATCCTTACAATTCTCAAATTCCTCGTCAAATTAGTCACATTCCCTTGCCTTTGCTTCATTCGTTTTTGTTTCCGCCGCCGCCGCTCTGATCGGAGAAACAGCCATGATTATGAATTGGGACGCCGCAAGAATCAACGAGCGAAATTCACACCATTCATTCCTAAACCTTCAACCAGCACAGCCGTTACAGCTTTCTTTGTCGCATTTGCTTGCTCAAATCTGACTTTCTGCGAATCAGCGACCCAATTTATCTCGTTTTCGGCAACAGCGGAAGAATGCGAAAATTTGCCCGAAAATGGACATCATTGTTCGATTACGCGCCAAACTTTGATGTCAGTTACGCCAAANAATCACATTTCGCAGTTACTGATCAAAACACCTCAAGGGCTACCCATGGGCACAATCAGTTTGATTGTCAACGAAATCTCTGTCGAATGCGCAAAAATGTCAGAATTTTTCACACGGAGTCATGACATACTCGTCCATTCTAACAAGCGATGCCCGCGCCAGGGCTCGTGTGTAGATCAATCCTGCGCAAAAATGACCCTGGATTCAAAAATTCCTGAACTAGATGCAGTTAACGATCTACCCGGCAACTCATTCTGCGCGGATTCCTGCAGTTTCCTTATGTGTGGCTGCGGTCTACCGACCACATCCTGCATCTTTTACAGAATTCACGCAATGGCTAAATCTAAGAGAGTGTACGAATATTTTTCATGCCCTGCATGGCAGTACTCCGTATCCCTCACCATAAAAATGCCAAACAGCGACGGGCAAATCCACATCCACAATATCCACCTAGTCAATGGGGTCCCAATCCATCTACCAACTGGCCTTAAAATCGCGCTAAATTCGATAAGCCAACCTCCAATTCCTATTTTGGCATCGAAATTTTTAACCGATGGAAAGCGAGTTATGATTGCGGATGAGGGAACGTCGAAACTTTTTTGTGGTTCACGCGCGGAAGCCGAAAATTTCAAAGCATGCAAACTCGCGGCGGATTCTTGCATTTGCTCGGTCACGGACCCAACCATGTCCTGTCAGTGCCCCGACGGCGACTTAGAAAAGCGTTTTGAGTCACGCCCTGACAAAGTCTTTCCTATTTTTTCGGACAAGTTTGCACTCAAAAATGATGACAGTCGGATTTATGCGCCAATTCCACACGCGTCCTTACAAATGCAACTTTCACTGGACAATTTTAACCTCGCGGCGACCTATGACCCTGCCTTATGCACCATTTCACCTCAAAAACTTTCCGGATGCTATTCCTGTTTAGCCGGGGCTCGTTTCAAAATGCGTTGCGATACAAATTCCGGATCTGCGCTTGCCCATATTGAATGTTTCGACGATATAAAACAAGCCGAGAACCCTATACTGCAATTTGCAATTTTTTGCGCAGGCGATGAAACCGAAACATCTATCATTTTATCCCGGGCAAATGTCAATCTTCATTGTCAAACCACGTGTCCCGCCGGAAAAACTGAATTTCGTTTAATTGGAAATCTAAATTATCTTTCACAAAAATCCTGGATCCAAATGAAAGACACGATAGGCAACCTCAATGACAATTCAATTGATTGGCTTTCAGTTTTTGGATTTTTCGCAAATTTTCCCCATTTTTTGTGGATCATACTCGCGGCCATCTTCGCGCTCCTCATTATTATTACCATCATACGCATTAACCCCATTTTTTTGTTCTATCGCGCCATTGCTCGTCGACTTTTCGCCATTATTCTTGTATTTCTATTTTTGCCAGGAATTTTTACGTGCGAAATGGATTCCGAAAAACCCGAATACGGTCCCAAAACTCCACCAAAATTCACCTGGGAGACTCTCAACGAATTTGCCAAAGATATGACAAAAGAACAACTCATCGCTTACTGGGCCAAGAAAAGTGGTCTGAAGACACCTGTCGCACTTGAGCAAAGCGACCCGCGCAAATACGAAAGTAGCACTCGTAACTTCGACAACAAAGCGGAACAAACTCGAACTGTGAAAGCGCAGCTTGCGGAAAACGCAAAGCGCACGGCCATTAATTTGCAAAAAAGTGCGAAGCTCAGCCAGCAGGAAAATCCTCCGCCGGCAGGCTACCAAAAAGAGTATCTCGACCCACCACCAACGGCACCCGATCTTCAAAAAGCGAATGCAAATCCACAACAACCTGTTCAACACCGCGATCCCCACAGTGATCACCAGCAACAGCAAGTTCCGCGCCAAGCCGGCTCTCCGGTGCCACCATTTGTCTGGAACTACTCAGATCTGACTAAGGAGCAGGAAGCGGAAGTCGAAAAAATGCGTGATTTGGGGGAGCGCACTATCCTCCATGCTCAACAGTTGCTCAACTTCTTCAAACTCGAAAATAAAAGCGGCGGTTTGGCGAAGGAAATGATCGCCAGTGCACAAAAGTTGATGGGAATGAGCGCTCCGCCGTACCAACCGCCGCATTACGAACCTCGCTACCATCCGGGCAACCGCAATGATCGCTACAGTCCACCATGGCCCGGCACCTTACCGTGAACGCACTGGTCCGCCTTCCGACGGCCCGAGCTCGTCATCTTAC
>LDKF01001539.1:28197-45220 GCA_001026735.1 Rotylenchulus reniformis
GATGCCGGCAACAGGCAATTGGCCATCTTCGCAAGATTTGTGAAGCAACGGGACCATCCAATTGAGGCCGATTTTAAGGTCGAAGATCAATGAGGGATGGCGAATGCAGAGTTCCATCAGAATTGAGACGGCGGAGAGGGAAAATTGCCTAACAATTTCAGCAATTTTATTCCCTTAGAATCATACTAACTTAGAAATTCTTTTCAATAATTCAGCCCTGTGCTAAAAAGACAATATAAGATAGAAGAGAATTTTCTTTGGACTTATGGATACCCGGTAAAAAACTTTGGGCTGTAAACCAAAATTCTAGCATATATACAATTGTTGGCTCCAGAATCTGTCTTATTCCAGTTCTTAATTAAATTATATCCTTTTTGTATGCATTCTCGCTATTAGTTCTGTGAGTAAAATAGTTTCGATGTTGCTATCTAATCTAACATGAAATTTGGTATGGGTTTTAGAGCATTTTATCTTTTTCTTAAAAATCTCTATGAATTCTTTCGATTTGATATTAGCTATTTTTGATCTATTTCTTGATAATGTAGAATATCGAAAATTATTTCCTCAAAATAATTTATTTCTACATTAAAATCAACTTACTAATTCTAAAGATAATCCAACCTTGGCCAGCTTTGCACTTGGCCATTGCTCTCATTGCCCTCATTTTGCCGATTGTCCCAAAGTGCCACATGGATCAGGAATTGCACAAACTGTTTGGCAAAAAATCGGAATCGCCACCATTGGGCGAGCAAGACTTCGACATTTCTGCTGGAAAGGCCCAAGAAAATCGTGGCCCCCAGGTGTAGCGCCTCGGCCCGTTCCAAATTGGACAGCTCCGACACGTACATGGCCCTAAAGTTGAGGGGATAAATCAAAGAAGTGGAACAAATCAACAAATTTAGTATTAATAAAAACCATATTTATACCCAATTATGTATATGTTGAGCCGATATCGAATTAACCATGGGTGGTGTAGTGGAGTGAGTAAATTTCACCTTTCCCAAAGAACGTGGGTTCGAATCCCCAACAATTAAAATAATTTTTAATGGACGAAACCGAATTAGAAATTGAAGAAAAATGCCAAAAATAAGAGGTTCAGTGTTCGATTAATTAAAAGATTTTTGGGATTCTAATCTTTTTGGCAAATAATAAACTATTTTTTAACCATTTAGCAAATATGGAAGCTAAATTCGCTGAATTGCTTGATAAATACATTGAACAGCACAAAACTTGCCTTATTATAACATCAGAAAAATCCCAACAGATAATCGATTCAATTCAAAAGGCCAAAAATGAGCCAACGAAGTTAGCTCGCACTGAGAAAACTTGGAATAGGCGCTATACTATACGAATGGAAGAAGGGCAAATGGCTCTTTACCACGGCAGCAAAAAAGTTGTAAAGAAGGATCAATTGTTCAACATTTTATATGAAAATCATATCAAGCTTGGTCATGGAGTTCGTGATCTGATGTGGAAAGAGCTCAATCAGACTTATTATGGAATTTCCAAGTAATTATTTTTTTATTATATCATGAATAACTTAATTTTTAAAGGGATATCATCATGCTCTTTCTAGTAAATTGTGAGAATTGTACTTTGAAACAAGCAAAAGCAAAAAAATCAATCGTCGTCAAGCCCATTTTATCAAAAGAATTTAATTCAAGGTGTCAAGTTGATCTTGTTGATCTCCAATCTAGACCGGACGGTGACTACAAATTCATCATGGTTACCAGGTTTATAATAAATTATGATGTAGAAAAGCCAAAATATTCAGGACCATTTGACAAAATATGTTGTGTTAAACCCACTAGAACGCAAAACGGGATCGGAAGTGGCAAAAAAGCTAATAAAATTTTTTTCGGATTTCGGCGCTCCCCGGATACTCCAAAGCGACAACGGCAAGGAATTTGCTAACCAAATAGTCAGAGAGGTTTGCCGACTTTGGCCCGAGATCAAAATAGTTCATGGAAAACCCCGTCATTCGCAATCACAGGGATCCGTTGAGCGAGCAAACAGGGATGTGATGGTATGATTTTAGGTTTTTGGATAGCATGAATTTTTTGGAAAATATATGAAAAATTAAGGACATTCTGACCATAGAATTACGAGAAAGAAAATAAAATGGGCACCACTTTTGCCATTTGTCCAAGCAAAAAAGAACCGGAGATTCCATAAGGGGATTGGCCGGAGTCCTTATGAAGCGTTATTTGGACGTCCAATGAATTTAGCGAATGAAGACAGCCAAATGCCATCAATGGAAACCAGAGGGATTTCTGAGGATGAGGTTAATTCAAATAATGAAAAATTCAGGATTCTATAAAAAATTTTAAATTCAAACCATTTTTAAATTCATTAAAAAATATTAAAAAAATTTAAATTCAGGAAATGGAAGAATTCATAATCATCAACGGGGCCGATTTTGTGATAGAAGTCGAGGACCGTTATGTTCCATCGGAGCACGACCATGATGACACCGCAGATGAATCCGAGNATCAATTTGAACCATGCGGTTCAAATTTCATTACCCAAGAAAATGTACCACCAACTGAAGTTTCATTGAGAGAATCAGTGGGAATCGAATCATTGAGTGGTAGTCAGGGTTTGTTTTATTTTTAAAATTTTAATTTGATGCATTTGAGTGATAAAAAATGGTTTAGGCCACAAACATTGCAATTGCACGACGAAATGTGGGACAAAAAGTTGCACTTGTGTGAAAGCCGGAGTGCGTTGCAACAGTCGATGTCATCATAGCAATACGTGCCACAACAAATTCGATGACGAATCAGAAGAAATCAATGTTGTTGATTAAATTTTCCCCCTGATTTTCCGATGCTTGCACCCCGTGAAATTATTAAATTTTGATGATAGAAATTTTGATAGAAGTTTTTGAACCATTTAATAAAAAAAATTTATGAATTTTTTCGAATAAAAAGTTTCATTTTCTTCAATTTCTAATTCGGTTTCGTCCATTAAAAATTATTTTAATTGTTGGGGATTCGAACCCACGTTCCTTGGGAAAGGTGAAATTTACTCACTCCACTACACCACCCATGGTTAATTCGATATCGGCTAGCCGAATTCGAATTCGGCTAGCCGATATTGAATTACCGTATATACTCTTGTATTCCCCCAGCCTCCAATATTCCCCCACTCTCTTGTAATCCCCCACTCTAGAGAAAGATCGAAAAATATTCCCCCACTCTCTTGTAATCCCCCATGGGGGAATATTGGAATTTTTAGAAATTTTAATGTTTTCTAAATAAAGGAAAATCAATAAACCTCAACAAAATAAAAAACTCAACAAAAAAAATTAACAAAAATCAACAATTCAATTTTCATCAATTTGAAATTCATCTGGACAAACTTCGTACGGAATTAATGGAATAAAGAACAACGAAATTGTTCGCTGCCCCACGATTCGTCCAAACCACGATTTGTCCAAACCATGATTCGTCCCATATCATGGACATCAAAAATGAAATTTGAGCGGCAAAAAAGATTTGGCGTTTCAACGTGTTAGAGAAAAAAAATATGAGAGAGAATAAAGCGGAAAGAAAAAGAGTAAATGTGTGTTGACTACAAAACATAAGAATTACGAAAAGCCTAATTCCTCATTACGAAAAGCCGAATATTAGAGAATTGAAAATTACTGATAAATTATCTCCATTTAAAACAAATTTCACGATATTCTATTTGTTTGATAATAAATTTCAGGGTATAAATAAATGATATTACGTGCAAAAATGAAATTTTTTGTAGGTGAAGGAAAATAGTCCCAATCGACTTTCGCAATGTCTTTTTAATGGGAATGGTCGTTTTTTAAATTATGGCACACATTGGCGTTCTGTTGGATCATTTGTCTTTTTTGCCGCTCAAATTTCATTTTTGATGTCCATGATATGTAATTTTAGAAACCTTGAATCGGCAAAAATTTCGCAGACCTTGGTTTTTTGAGAAATTTCATAAGCTTCGATTTTTCAAGAAAAATTTCGTGGCCGGTTTTTCAAAAATTTCAAGATCTTAATCTCAATAAAATTAGTATTTTTTTACTTATTTCAGAAAAATAAACTTCCGAGCCTTGGTAAATTTTGAATGCAAAAATTTTGAAGCAATTACAGTTACTCACTTCAAAATTTTTCAAAAAAACGTAGTTACAGTTTTGTATTTTTTTAAAAATTTCATAATCACAGCCTCGGATTCGCAAAAAAATCTTATTATTTAAGGTTTTTAAAGAAAAAAGATCATGGATAGATCGTTCAGGCCAGATTTATGCTGTTTAACTGGTAGGACGAATTTGGTTTTTTAGTTTACGGGACGAATCGTGGGTTTTGGGCTAGATGGACGAATCATGGGTTTTTGGCTGGATGGGTGGATGGGCGAATCGTGACTTTTTTGCTGGCGGGACGAATCATGGTTTGGACGAATCGTGGGGGCGCCAAATTGTTTTTTCTTTAATACTTTTAAAAGTATCGTTTCAGAAATTTCGAAAATTCAAAATCACTCAACCAGTTCCCAATTTTGACTTATGGCGGAATGCCAGAAAAAATACATTGGAAATTATTCCCCCACTCTCCAGTATTCCCCCACTCTCTTGTAATCCCCCACTTTGAAAATGGGTTAAAAATTATTCCCCCATGGGGGATTACAAGAGTATATACGGTAATTGCAATTGATTCGATATCGGCTAGAATTCGGCTAGCCGCTGATTCGATATCGGCTAGCCGATTCGATTTCGGCTAGCCGATTCGATATCGGCTAGCCGAATTCGAATTCGGCTGAAATTCGATATCGGCTACAACATATATAAAAATAGCCATACTGAAAAAAATCAGCCCAATATTCGTCATTTAGCAAAAAATGACCATCTATGTATTTACCTACCTAACTAAGTCCTTTTTTGTAGTAAGCGCCATAATAATGAGGATGTGATCCTATCAAATCAGATTCAAATTTGTCAAAAAAGTAACTTTTTGTTAAATGCTATTTTTGGTATACGATTGGGAAGCTTGAGAGATGGTGAAATTTTAAAAAAGAATTTTTTTGCTATAAACTATTTGCTACAAACTATTTTTGCTACAAACTATTTAATATTGATAAAATTCAATCCATCCATGTCCAACCTTAGTATGATCAAATCAACGTTATGTCGCAGGATTTTGATTGTCCATTTTTCGTTTCTAGCACACAAATGGGATAAAATGCGCAAAGATGCTGTCCGGATATGGCACTCCTCGTTGAATACAAAGCCACCAAAAATCCTGGGAATAAGAATAATTGGGTAATTTAATGAAATTTGTAAAATTTAATTTGATATCTAATTGTATGTATAATACACCCAATTTTCACGATTAAATCTTTTTTTTGTATTACCTTTCCGAGATTTCCGAAATCACCAATGCTTCAATCTCACCGATCTCATTCTGCTGATCATCAACAAGCCGGGTTTGTTTTTGTGCAAACCAATCTGAAATGTCCAGCAGTACCGGCAACACCACCTGAAAATCTATTGAATAGTCAGTCACAATAATTTTCCTACCTTTGATATGTCATATTTTTCATCTTTTATGCTCCGAATTTTCGACAAAAGTTCCTTCGCATCAATTGATACATGCTTTACTGTGCTTTGATGCTTTCTCGTCTGAACAGCTAAATTGAACAGGAAAATGACTAAGATTGAAAAAATAAAAAAATAAATTAAATTTTAATTTTTCCATCAACGGTGAGAAAAAATAAAATCATTCGAATTTTTGAATTATCTATATGTATAAAAGTATAAAATGCATAATTCATGTATTGTATAAATTTTTTTAATATTTTTTAGAATTACCTTTTAAGGATGTTCGCTTTGGGCGATTTTTCGGATCCACTCGAGCCAAATTTCTCATCTTTCATTTTAATGAAAATATTATTACAATTTTAATTTTTTATATCAATATTTTTATTATTTATTTATTTATTAATATATTCAAAATATATGATCCAAATTGACATAAAGCATTTTATCACATTTCAAAAATGACAATTTAAAAATGATAATCCCCTGCTAATGTATCAAAGTGACAAATCATTAAAGTAATGTGATAAGTGAAAGTTTAAATATGAAATATAATTACATAGCGAAAATTATGTCTCAATCTCCATTTTGCTCATTCTGGGAAGTGATGGAACTCGATCCAGCCTTGTCTGCCTGAAAAAGATAGCTCATATGTTTTAATTTTCTAATTTGCTCTTTTAAAAAAAAAAGTCAATTTAATCAGTTTTAATAGCAATATGATTTTTCTCATTTTTTTAAATTTTTTCTCAGGTTTATATCCCGATCAATTTTGTCAAATTTAATGTGTAATTTATGTATACAGATTCCATCTTCATCTTTTTAAATTATGAATTGATTAATTCTAAAATCCATTCTTTTCCCTGCTATTTATCAACTAAAGTATTATAATGATGTTTTGCTCATTTTAAATGATTTTATCGTGACCATAATAAGAAGCTAGTCATCGGGAAAAAATAAATCCGATTAGTGTTTATAATGTCTTTATTTGTGTTTTCGGATCCCATTCAACACCTTATCAGGATCGGATCACAATTAGTGGATCTNCCCACTCCTCCCTCCCACCCACCATCTGGCCCAGCCTGCTGTGCAACCGTGCCAGCCGACGTTGTTCCGTCTCAAACTGGCGTCTCATCAGCTGGTAGTCCAGCTCCAGCTGGCGATGTTCGTGCTCCAATCGGCGTTGTTCCAGGGCCCTTGCCTGGTGTTCCTCCATCAACTCTTGCAGTCTCAAATTGTGATGGCCCAAGTTTGACCGAAGCATAGCCCGTGATACTAAATCTGCAATTTTTTGGTGATTTATTATTTATTAAATGTATTAGACAAATAATTCTATTTGTTTTGATGGATTAATTTGTACTTGTATTTGAATAATATGTTCTAAATGAATTATTTTTGGAAAATTTCTACCATTTTGGCATAAGAACAGAAAGGCTAGAAAATAGCTCACTAATTCTGAAAATTTTAAACCTCAATGCCTTCATTTTGTATTAAAAATTTGAAGAAAAAAATGAAAGAGCTGCATTTTTTAAATTTTTCTTGCTGGTATTCGAGATTTGCCGAAATTATCTTCCAAAATTAGCCAAAATCAATCAAGCTTTTGAATTTTAAAATTTTGATTTATAACCCGCCTTTTTAACCCAACTTACTTCGTCCTAATTCAGCCTCTGCTTCGTTCCATCGATTTTGGCCGTCCATTTTCAAAATCTTCGGGTCAAAATTGAATTTTTTGAATGGCTTTTGGCCAAAATTGGTCTCCAACACTGTTGAGTCCAACAATGTGATGGTCGGGAACAATTCCACATCACTTTCTGGCAAAATTGTTGCCGTGCCTAAAATAAAAAAATTCACAAAAATTAAAATTCACAATGTTTTATGAACCTAAAAATTGCCCATTTTGTGTGAAAAATAACTGATTGGAGGCCAGATCTACTCCACATCCGATCAAATCCCCTGGACGGTAACCGGGTCCATAGTCGTAAGTCTTTCGGGCCACCACAAATTTGCCCGTGTCATCGTAACTGCAGGAACCGGCACTGTAACCGACAATAAAGGGCAATTTAGGGCCGGCACTCAGACCGACATTCACAATGCCCCTGAAGAGATTTTTTTGGAAATTTGTGGATTTTCTATGAATTTTACCCTTCCTTGACTGTGATTTCAAAATAAAAAATCCCCTGTTTCAATATCCTTGGCACTGGTAGTTTAGACCGTACAGAACCATAACCATTTACACCTGAAAATATAGGAAAATGGCTAAATTAGTAATATTTTATTAAGATTTTGTCATTTTCAGCTGATTTTTCAAAATAAATTTCCCAAAAATATGTGTTATCTTTTCCCAAAAATATGTGTTATCATCCAAAATATGTGTTATCATCCAAACGCAAGGATATGGGATATAAAATTTGAAAGATTATAAAATTATTTTATTCCCCAATGTTTGAACTTTGAACTGAACCTTTGTGAGTTATTGTCAATGCATTATCGGACAGGGCCAAATTGGAGTTGCAATTTTCAATGTCCCAGCAATTGGTGAGTGTAATGGCAGACTAAATGGTATTATTTTATAATAATTTGTCAATTTTAATGAATTTTTTGAGCCTAACAACCTTTCTGACGCTGTCCAGCACAAATTTGTCGAGACTCGGACAAATTCCCAGCCTTTGGGCCTTCAATTTTTCGCTCATTTCAAATTTGCATTTCAAATGCATTGCGTCCACAATTTCAGCGCACAACTCATTGGGCAATCTCCGTCGCATTTTCCCCTTTTCTAAATTTTTTAATAGGTTTTTGATGAGATTTACAAAATTATAAATAGATTTCGATTTTTTGATGGGTAAATTTGGAGATTATTTATTTATGTATTTTACGGACAATTTTTTAGGCAAGACATTTTGTCCCATCCAGCCCAAGTTGAGATAAAGAATAATTTAAAATGCAAATGATGTATCAATTTTGGGCTTTTACCATAATAATAATTAGATATTTGAAAAACATTGTTTAGAATTCAAAAAATTTATTAAAAATATGGAAGACCAATAATTTTTTTCTAACATATCAGAATTCCTAAAAATTAGCTACTATAGCTAAAATTGCTAAATTTTTATATACCAATTGATACAGGGTGGCCATTTTAACATATAAATATGGATTTGCCATATTTTTGGGTCCTTTTCATATTTTCTTCAGTTGTTATATTTTTTCATATTATCAATTTTTCCCAAAATTATTATTTTTTCATCCCTCATAAGAAAATGGCCCAAATCTTTCAAGATTTTCTCCGACGGCCTTAACGAAGCTGATACTTTTATACAATGACTTATTAAAAAGGGTCAAATTTCTTAGGGAAAAGGTCTAAAATTTTAAAATTTCTCCGGCGGCTGCTACCGCCGGCACCCTATAAAACTGTTAACAATTAAAAACGCAAACTTTCTTAAAAGGCCCAAAACCTCAAAATTTCTTTTTTTTCTTTTTTTTTGCGACAGTCACATGAAGAATTTTTTAAATTAACCCCACCCCAAGCCCAGAAAAACCAGACCCCTAACTTTTTTTTTAGGAAAAACCCTAAATTGCAAATATTAAAGGGCGGACACTATGTAGTCTCCGATAACTTTACCTCATAGACTTGCGCAAAAAAAGTAATTTGATCAAACATAAAATTATTGATGTATTTAAAGTGTTTTTAAAAATAGCCATATTTTTCCAATTTCCATAGGCAAAATATGTATTTTTGGTGTTAGGAGATGGCCACCTAATTCGAATAAATATTAGGTAATAAATATCTAGTTGCTAATTAGCTGCTTTAAAAATTTCAATTGCTTTAAAATGGAATAAATGAATTTTTTATATACATAATGGAACATTTGAAATAAAATCAATTTTTTATGGAAATATAAACTTTAATATACAAAGGTAAAAAAGTCCAAATTTCATTCGAAGACAATGGCCGTATGAACAATTTATTTGTCGATTTAAAATTTTTTAATCCCGATTTTTACACTAATTTATTTTGCTTGGAGTTTCCAAAGGTCATCAGTTTTATTATATTTTCTAGTAGAAAACTAAATTTTATCAAAATGGCGCAGTTTATTAAACTGAAATGAATCATTTATTGCTCCCCCATCCCCCTCTCCCCCGGCTTTATCTTTCTGATCCCGGCTGATCTCACTTCTTATCCATCATACTCGCAGCACTTGTCACCCCCCACCCTTTTGATCAGTGTCCGATACCAGTCCCTCCCAGTCTTGTGCCATGATGAAAATATGACTAGATGGCAATTTGCATTTTAATCTAATTTAAAATGCAGGAGGAAACCGGGAACAAGAGGGCGAGAAACAATTCACCGAGAGAGAATAGAATTCCCCTTGGCTTGTAAGGGGAATTGCCCCCTCCCTCCTCCCAAATAAACATTTGCCCCCTTTTCCGCGCAAATTGGCGCATTTAATTGCCCTNNNCCCCCCCCCCCTCCCCCCTCCCCTTTCACCGATTCGAATTTACCCTCTGGGATGGTTAAGGAATGGGGATTGACCCTGTGCCCACAGCATCCATTGGACTGTACTTCTTATTCTTCTGGAGTCTCCAAATCCATTACATCCACCAAATCCATCTGCTCCTCTTCATTCGAATTCCTTTTTAGAAAGCAAAATGCCCTGAGGGGAAATTGGACGAATGAGCTTTGGGAAAGATGGAGAAAAATTCGGGCTAATAGGAGCAAAGTCAGATGAAAGGAACGATGTTCTGATTTTTAAATTTTTTTAAGACAATGGAATTTCAAAGATTGCTTTTCTTAAGGGAAAATGAAAAATGAGCGAATTCCCCTTCCGCACTAGAGGCAGATGTGGTGAATGTTGTTGATGTTGAGGAAGTGAAGATGAAGAGGAGGAAGGAGGAGGAAGAACCAGCACCAGCAGAGATGATTGGAGAAGAATTGGAGGGGGGGAGGTGTGAAATGGGTCCTTAACCCCCCTCTCCCACCTCGCGTTTGGCCTACCAAACAATTAATTGGCCCTCCGAACAATTGCGCAACCTGCAATTCCCCGAGGGCGGGGTTTCACACTAAACCTATCATTTCTATCTCGATGGGGAGGAAAAGGGAGGAGGTGGAAGACAAGTGCAAAAACAAGAGGAAACCCATCTACTAGGGATTAGAAAGGGAGATGAAAAGGCATGTGAAGATGAAGATGAAGGATGGATGATGTGTTGATGAGACAATTGACTCGGAAGGAGTCGATGGATGGTTAGTCGATGTGAACTCGAGAAATCGAGAAAAAGTGGCCAAAAAAAAGTGGTCGAAACTCGAGAAAAAGTGGCCAACCCAACTTGTTAGTGAAAATGTGCTACTCGTGCTGTTGAAATAAAAATTTATGCAAAAAGAGCTTTTAAAGCAAATAAACTGGTATGAATTGGCTCACTTCGACTCAGGGGTGGGGTGGGGGAAGGAATACAGATATGCTGATGAGTGATGTAGCATTTCTGTCTGCTTTCGCCACCAAGTTGGTCCCATATTTTTGGGATAATCCCTATCCTCCGCCCTTGCCATTCATCATTTTCATATTATTCCCTGGATTTCTGGCTGCCTAATCCCCGTCATTCATCCTGGATTCATAAGATTTTTGGGATTTAAGTATAGAGGAAGAATGGACTGAATTGGTGATTATTTCCTTACTCTATATTTTGGCACAAAATGAGATCCAAATGTATAAAATGGATGAAATGAGAATTTAATTAGTTTTGTATCGAAGGAGGCTCTAGCTAAAAGATGTAATCAAATCGATCCTTGCGCATCGATCCTTTTCTGTGGTAAGATGTTGTTTCTGTTGTTTAGAATAGTAAACGGTCAGAAATCCCCTTTTCCCTTTTGTCATGTCTTTATCTCTGCTCCCCTTTGGTCCGTCTCGATCTCGACTGATCCTGTCTGTCTTCTCCTAACGGGATTATCTCCACCACCTTTTATGTGTGTTGTTGTCCTTTCCCCTTCCCTTTGCTCTCTTCAAATCCCCTTTGCCCACCCCCCCCCCCCCCTTGGGCGATTATCGCTTAATTACGCCTTTAGAGGACACATCTCCTCCTCCCGCCCCCTTCAGCCCCTTTTATGTTGCCCAAATCCCACCAAAGCCATAAATCATCGGTAGCATTCACTGGGCACGCGATGATGAGAAAGGCGGGAATGGAGGAGGGAGGGGGAGGGATGAAGGATCGGAGGGATCATCGCGAGATGACAGAACAGGGATGGAGGAAGGACGGAGGGGTGACGAGATTGCGGGAATTGGAGGTGATGAGAACGGAGAAGAAAGAGGGAAGGGAGAAGAAAGTGGAAGGCAAAGTGTGAATTATGGGGGATGGGGAGAGAGATTGGGATGGGATGATAAGATTCCAGAGGAGATGGAGATGGATATTCATAGTTAAGGTTCGACGACAGGATAATGATTGGCCAGAAATGGTGTTATGCTGTCAAAAATAGAGCAAAAAATTAACTACAAAATAAGCCAAACTCCACATAAATTGCTCCGATTCGAAAAAAGTTATGGCCAAAATAACGTGAATTTGGCCAAAAATCATTATTTTGGTTATAATTTATTTCATAGTTATCCAATAAGCTGACTTAAGCTTATTTTGTAGCCTATTTTTTGCTCTATTTTTTGATAGAAAAATCATTTCTCTTAAGTTTGGTTTGAATAATCGAGTTATTTCAATAGCCGCAAATGTCGTACAAACCGTAGATACATAAAAATTAATTTATTAGTGATAAATTCCCGAATTATGCAAGACATCCGCCAATCAACTAGCTCAATTGCACTGGAAAACAATCGGTTCAAAACCTTTTTAATTTCAGAAAATCTACTCATTTAGCCCCGATTATATGTATTTAAAAAAAATTATAGATACTTCTAATGACTGAGAGAAGTGAAGAAAAAGATTTCCATTTATTCGCTACCACTCCTCCCCATCCGCCTCCTTTCTACTCTGCTGTCTCGCGGCCCTCCTACAGTACTCCTACCTCCTTCCTCCCCTAGCCCCTCCCATCTAATGATCACTCCTCCTCGTCCAACCTACTGCTCCACCTTCATCATCCTACCCTCTTCTTCTTCCTTCATCATCAGTTACTTTTCTCTTCTTCAGCTTCTTCTCCCCTGGCTTTTCCTCTCAAAATGCCGAACTCGGCCCTTCAGCAGCAGTGTCCCTCCTCCTCCGTCGGCATTCCCCCTGCCGTTCCTGCCCTGTCCGCCCCATCCTGCTCCCGCTTCAACTCCTCCGCCGATTGTTCTGCCCCCTCCATGTCCTCCTCCTCCTCCTCCTCCTCCTCCTACCATTCTCCCTACACTCCTGTTGTGCATCTTCATGGCCACTTCTACTTGCCCCCGCCGGTGCCTACCGCCCCTGCGGTGCCCTTCCCGCAATCGGTTCCGGATCAGCCCTTCCAGCACCTTCACCACATCCACCATTACCACCATCTTCATCATCCACAGCATTGCCAACCCGCAGCATATCCCGCGTTTGGCGTAGCAGAATGCAAGCCGGAATACGGAATGGGGGACCGAGGAGGTGCAGAAATGGCCGGGTCCTGGCCCAATTTTGCGGAAAACAACGGCACTTTTGAGGAGCTGACAATGCCCTCAGTTGGCCTTTTTGGTGGCATCAATGGCACTCATTTTGTACAGAATAACGACAAATCAGGTCAGGAAGGGGTTAGGGATCAGAATTGTTTGTGTCAATAGACTACTCTTTTAGATGCCGCATATTTTGCTCAATTATCCCTTCAATCATTTTATAAAAAAAATTCTTATTTTAGGGTATCTTGATCAAAAAAACTCAATTGACCATAGTTTGATCCAGTGCTGCCATTTTTTATCCTATAGGTGCTTCATCCTGCCCATACAATGAGTCGAAACCCACTTATAATGGCACAATTGATGTGAGAAAGGCCAACAAGAGGAAGAGTCAAGGGTGTCATGATGGACAGACAACAACGAAACAGCTTAACAGGAGGAGGGGCCGAGTGGCAAGGCCACCAGGAATGGAGGAGCAACAACACGACCAGTGGCAGGCACCGACACAATGCCGGTGGAACATGGCCGTGAAACAACGGAGGAGTGGTGGCCAAGGGGTGGTGGTGCTGTGTGGGAAGCAGTTCCAGAGCATGGCGGAGATGGTGGAGCATCTGGACACGGAACACCTCGGCACATCCGCCATCACTCCCGCGGGCACAGCAGATGAGGTGAATTTTGGCCAAGGAGGGGAGGGGGAGGAGAGGTTTATTAATATGGCCCCATGGTCCCCCCCCCTCATTTTTTATATATAGATAAGATTTAAACATTTGGAGGATTATTTGGGATAAACCAGTAAAAAAATTTGCAATAAAGGAGGATTTTAGCAAATAAATCCAGGGCCCTAATAGTGATTATTGAGGATCTAATAGTATCCGTTGTCATCGATTTGAATTGCCTTATTAGGCCGATCAAACGATCCATTTCCAAAACAAAGATAAAAAAAATCTAAAAATGCAATCAGTGCAAAAAATTATGATTCCTATTCATAAGTAATTTATTCTATACTAATTTTTATTCAAAAAAAATTTACTAATTCCCAAGAGCTAATCCACATTAGTGATCAACAATCAGATATAAACGCTGGCTAGCTAAAATATTCCGCTTTGTTCAGAATTCACCGGCGACAGTGCACATCTGTTTATGGGAAGGTTGTGTTCGGGCTGGGAAGGAGTTCAAGGCCAAGTACAAGCTGAAGGTGGGCAAATCGAATCGATCGTTAAATGGAATGGGCCAGCCGACCCCTCTCCTTTCCTCCCCAATTAAGAACCATCTTCGGGTGCACACAGGCGAACGCCCCTTCACCTGCGAAATTTGCATGAAAACATTTGCCCGCTCCGAGAACATGAAGATCCACGTCCGAACCCACACAGGTGAGTGGGTCGGTAGGTGCTAGGACGTTAAAAAACTGCCAAATGATGCAGTCTGGCCGAAAACTTTTTTTTTCTAATAAGCCGAAAATATAAAAGGCTACTGTGCAGAATTTTAAGCACTATCTTTGGTTTTTTAATTTCTTGAAATTCAAACAAAAAGTTCGAAATATCCCTTAAAACCGTATTTTCGGTACTTCGGGAAAGCCGAATTTCGATAAATTAAAAATGCTAGAAGATAGAGCATAAAATTCTGCACAGTTTTTAATATTTTTAATACAGTTTTTAATACACATTTTTTAATACTTTTTAATACTTTAGGCCAAGCAAGCTTAGAAAAAAGTTTTCGGCCAGACTACATCATTTGGCGGTTTTTTAACGCCTTATGTGGCGATTTTTTTAACGTCCTAGTATCGGCGAGTCAGTAGTCTATTTGTTTGATGCATAATTGGATATCCCCGCGGAATCGGTGTGAAAATGGCCCAGAGAAATAAGGCGGGGAATCCAAAGTTCCAAAGGCGGGGGAATTCACAAAACGGGGGCAAACCCGACGAGGAAGGGATAAGATGGCACTGGGAGAAGGGCATATTGGTCGAGTAGAATGGGTTCGGAAAGGGCGCAAATTTAATTTATCAAAACAACCTTTGATGAAGGGAAAAAATACCGTAATCATACAATTAAACAATGAAAACAAAATAAAACTAAAATGTTGAATGAAATATAGGAAAAAATATAGGAATTTTCTGCGACCGAACGAGAAACACCGACGAGGAGATATAAAGGTCGTACACGATGAATCCTCTCGTCTCTTTCCTCGGCAACATCTCACCTTTCATCCTTTTTTAGTCCCATGCGCATCAATCAAAATCCCCGAGCTTCTTCTAGCCATCTCCACTGAATTCATGGGATCAACAATTCTCTTCATCTCTCGTCCTTCTTCTTCACTTCATTCCCTTTCTCTTCCTTCTTCTTTCTTTTTCTTTTTTCTTCCTTCTTCCTCTCCCTTCACTTCCTTCTCCTTCCGTTCCTTCTTCCTTTTCTTCTTCTCTCTCTTCTTCTTCCTCTCCCTCCTTCTTATTACCCTTTATTCATCCTTTACCCCTTTTTTTCCTCTTCTTCACCCTCATCCTTCCTTCTTCATTTCCTTCCTTCTCTATTCACCTCTCTTTTTCACCAATCCAGACACTTTGCTTTCTTCTCTCCTCCTGTCCAAAAGGGTGCAATTTTGGGGAGAAACGTTTAATTCGAGGTTTATAGATAGAGGTAAAAGAGGGGGGGATGGTTGAGTCAAATGAGGACAAAACGGTGGTTTTCGAAGAATGCTTTTCTTCCATCCAGGAAAGCACACAATGCCTCCTTCCTATTCCCCTCCTGTCCTCTCTTTCATACCTCGAGATAATTGTCGTTTTGGCCCCAATATAAGAAACATAATTGGGACGGAAACAGGAATGAAGGGGGAGGGGAGAATGATTGGCTTGGCCCTACCGATTAGCCAGGAGTTTTGAGGGCAACGGTGAGAATTTTAAGGGGACGGGATGGTGGTCGAGTAATTTTGGGATCAGCTTATTAGGGGCGATAATACCGTACTTTTTCTACAATATTTTTTAAATAAATATTAAACCAGGTTAAAATCTTTATTTTTAATATGATATTTTCAACAACTTTTATCTGGGTATTGTAATCGAAAACGGCGTCCTCCTCCACCCGGATAGTCGGGGAGAGGAAGTTGGCTGCTGCCAATGCGCGAAAAGTGCAAAAATGGTCTTTTATTTACACCACAAAACGTCTAAAACCATTCTTTTAAAAGAATTTATCCAAGGATGTCAAACGGTGATCTAAAAATATTTATAAATTTTATATTTATTATTATAATTTTTCCTTCTTAGTTTTTTAGCACTTTTTTACGTTGTATTGTTAGATTCGATTTTTCTTTTTATAATAGCTTTTAGACATTTTTGTTATAAGTGCATGGCATCATTTTTGCATTTTCGCATAACAGAACAACGTTTTCTCAGAATTCTCCGATTTTACCCATTCTACATAT
This sequence comes from Rotylenchulus reniformis, assembly GCA_001026735.1. Classification (NCBI taxonomy): domain Eukaryota; kingdom Metazoa; phylum Nematoda; class Chromadorea; order Rhabditida; family Hoplolaimidae; genus Rotylenchulus; species Rotylenchulus reniformis. Next base: position 44,710 of record LDKF01001539.1, read on the forward strand.
CCCACCATTCTTCCATCCCTTCTTTCCATCCCTGTTTCTTTTCGCCTGATTGATGGCTTCTCCGACCGAGTTTGACTATAATGCAATTCCACAAAAAAGGGAGAAGCAGCATTTAAATTGAATTTGGGAAAAGGATATGACCAAATATACATCCTATAGATTAAAATTTTAAAAAATGGAGGATAAAGCAATGGTCTTTATTTTTTTGTCTTTTGCTGGGTCCTCTCCACTCCAATTTTTATTCCAGGCGAAAAGCCGTTCAAATGTCTGAAGTGCCCGAAGATCTTTGCCAACAGTTCGGACCGAAAGAAACACCAACATGTTCATCAGCCACAGAGGAAACCGTACAGATGCGACGAAAAAGGGTGTGAAAAGAAGTACACTCATCCCTCCAGTCTGCGCAAGCACCTGAGGGTGAGGACGAACATCAAATCCACCCCCAACCCAGACCAAAAAATCCGGCAATCTGATGCCAATTGTCACTACTCCATCATACATCTTTGGGGAAAGG
>LDKF01001540.1:35804-49070 GCA_001026735.1 Rotylenchulus reniformis
TTTTTTTCTGGGTTTTTTCTGGGTCTGGGCTTGTCTGGGTTTTTCTGGGTCTGGTTTTTTTCTGGGTTTTTTGCCCAGAAAAAACCAGACCCAGGTTTTTCTAAACCCAAAAAACCCAGACCCAGGCGTTCAGACCTGGGTTTTTCTGGGTTCTGGGTCTGGGTTTTTCAAAATTGCCGATTTTAAAGATTTTTTTCTGAAAAAAATACAAAATTTCTTGGTAAAATTGAATTTTTTTACTCCAACTTTGTAATATATTAATTCATTTATTTTACCTTGATATTTTACACTATTTCTATTTTTTCCATTTTTATGAATTGAATTTTCAAAATCACACATTATGAAAAAAACCCAGAACCCAGACTGGGCCCAGGCCCATTTTGACCTGGGTTTTTCTGGGTCTGGGTTTTTTCTGGGTTTTTTGCCCAGAAAAAACCAGACCCAGATGTTTTTGAAACCCAGACCCAGAACCCAGACCCAGGTTTTAAAATTTTGCCGATCTCTACTAAAAAGGGGTCAACGCGAAACATCCCCTCGCAGAACATCCCCAACTGACAAAAAATGCCCAAAAACTTTTTTGTTAGACTAGTTAGACCAAAAGTATAAAAAGCAAAGTTGTGCAGAATTTCATGCTCTATCTTCTGGTATTTTTAGTTTTTCAATATTCGAACAAAAAGTTCCCAAATTATCGGAAATATCGTAAAATAGGGTAAAACATATTGTTGTCTGATTTCTTTTTCTCTGTTATACTACTTTCCTATAGAAGTTTATATAAGGAATTCGCTTCATAAAATCGAGGGTTCAAAGCAATTCAATCGGCGCCCAATTTTCATTTTAAATCAGGGGTCGCAAGTTTTTTTCTGAAAAAAGCATCCGAGAACCAAAAATAAAGCATTTCGCTGGGGCAATTGCTCGAAAAAAGCATAATTTTATAAAACTTTGTAAATCTCTTTGTGACTAATGTAAATAAGAAATTTTAAGGAAAATGATGCAAATATGAATGAATTCTCTTGCAAAAAGCCAAAGATGTCTATTCGCGGACCTTATTTTCTGCCTTTTTTTTTGCAAAATTATTTTATGGGGGGAGGGCGGCGGTCCCGATAGGGGCCGCCGGAGAAAATTTTGCGAATTTTCGGTCATTTTCTTAAGAAAATTGATCATTTTTATGGAATTTTAAAGGAGTTTTGAGAAAAATTCGTTCAGACTCCAAAATAAAGCAAATACTTTAAAAAAAGCACTTTTTGATTTTCCAAGCATGGGACCCCCTAAAAAAAGCCAAATGCTTTAAAAAAAAGCCGACTTGCGACCCCTGTTTTAAATCTATCATGGCTTATTAGTCTCTAAAAAGCATTTTTGAGAAAAATTATAAATTTAGATATTTTAACATCAATCATTAATTGAATTACATAGGTATAATAGTAGATGGTCTAAATGAAGTTGGAGAAATATAAAAAAGATTCAATGTTTCAGAAGATTAAAAAACTATAAGAAATGAGTAACCGCGTTTACATCGGCCATTTATCATCACGTGCTACCGAAAGAGATGTCGAACATTTCTTCCGAGGTTTTGGTCGCATTCGGGATGTTGTATTGAAAAATGGATTCGCGTTTGTGGTAAATCTTTCAATAATTAAATCTTATAATTCCTCATAAATCAAAAAAAACATTTTAGGAATTCGATGATTCACGAGATGCGGATGATGCCGTTTATGAGCTTAATGGCCGTGAATTATTGGGTGAACGTGTTGTGGTTGAGTTATCACGCAGAGGGGGTATGATTTCTCATTTTAAGCTAATTTTAAGTTTAATTGGTTGTTTAGAGTCGGGATCTCGTGGTGGCTTTGGTGGAGGATATGGAGGTGGTGGTGGTGGTGGCTACGGAGGTGGATTTGGGGGTGGTGGTGGTGGTTACCGCGGTGGTGGAGCGTAAGTCTTATTTGTTATTTTAAAATAATATATACTGACAACAAACATACTATACCATAGTATGCGTAAATGCATGATATTTATAACACCATTAACACGACTTGAAAAAAAAGAATTAAAAAGGCGGTTGTACTAGTAGACCGTTCTTTTGTCAACTTTTTGGAATTTATTCTAATCATTCACATTCAGATCAGGGATGAACCGCATGCAAAGGTTAACACTCATTTAAACTGATGTCTTGTTTACAAAAATAGAGAGTTTAAAATTTAAAAAAACTTCATAAGTACTATTCATAATTTTATTAAATAATTTTTTATTAAGTTCTCGCTATGGACCGCCAATTCAGACACGTTATCGTATGCTGGTGTCAAATCTATCCACTCGTTGTTCCTGGCAGGTCCCGATTTTCTATCTTTTAATCGGGATTTTCAAAATAAAATTAAACATAAAATATCATTAGTTCTTCTATAAAAATATTGCTTAATCCCATATTAAGCGCACACTGATGTATATAGAAGAGATGTGGTGTGTGCGAGAGCTTTTGCCCCAAAATTCACCATTTTTGTTATATGGGTCCTCTTCCTTGTTGTGAACTTCTCCTTGATTCACTGGGACTCTACCCAATATTCCCGCTCTGATCTCGGAGGGGAAGTCTCATCGGATCTTTGATCGGAGGGGAAGTCTCATCGGAAGATTCCTGATATTTTTGAATGAAGGAAGAAGAGGATGAGCTTCTCCGCTGATGAGCGAGTTATGGGGCCCAAAATTCTGGATGAAGAGGAGGAGGTTCTCCGCTCGTAATATGGGATGAAGCTGAAAGACGAAAGGAGGAGGAGGGAGAGTAGGGCCGAGCGTGACGGTGTGTTATTAATATAAATAGGAAAAAATTTGACTGAAACTATTTCATAGAAAATTGTTTTATAATCTTTCCCAGAGATATCTTACAAAAATATTATTGTATACTCAACTTATTTTAGGACCTCAAGGACTTAATGCGCAATGCAGGCGAAGTTACTTGTGCGTTCCTTCTCAATTCTGATCAAATATATTTTATTATTAAAGATGCCGATGCCCACAAAAAAGTACGCAACGAGGCCGTGGTTTGTTTCGCTTCACACGATGATTTGCGACGGGCAATAGATCGTTATCAAGGTGATAATACCGTAAAACGATTTTTTAAAAAATGTAAAAAAAAATTAGGCAAAGACATCAATGGACGTCGTATTAAGTTGGTTGACGATACTGAAGGATATGGAGGAGGACGTCGAAGGTTGTTTTTCTGTCATGTTCTTAATGATCTCAATCGTTTAGTCGTTCGCGTTCGCCTCGTTCGCGCTCTCGCAGTCCGCGTTCCCGCACTCGTTCACCGCCATCCCGATCTCGCAGTGCATCGCCACCAGGCAAGCTTCCACCGAGCTCGATTAATATTCAACCCTATTTTTACAGCAGAAAACGGCCGTTCTCGATCTCGCTCCCGTTCGCGCTCTCGTTCACCGACACCTAGCCGCTCACGCTCTCGCTCGCCAAATGATGAGAAGTAAAGATTGAGATGTAAAGACGGATGAGCAAGGAAGTGAATAATGGCTTTTTTTGAAAATTTATGAAGGACTTCCTCATTATTTGATCGTCTTCAATATATGTCGTCAATTTTCCACCCTTGTTGCGATAAATTTGAAACCAAATCGATTATTAATAAATTTAATAATCATTCCAATTTGTACTTAAAATATATTTCTTAATTATTTGTACTTTACGCATACACATATTTTAGATTGGTTTTCCATGTTAACCGTTCATTCCCACGTATTATGCGATGCAATAATTCACTGTTGGCGTTGACGGATCGGATCTGTGGATTTTTGGGGCTTAATCCATACAGTTCTTCCCTTTTCACAATCATTCGTTCCACTCCTTTTCTTTCACGCTGCGATCAATTAGCAACTGCCCATCCGTTGGATTAGAGGAAAAGCGGAAAGAGGTGGAGGGAATTGGAAGAAAAATCCCTCGTGTCTCTCTTCTCTCTCACTCTCTCTTTCTAGTGAGTTTGACCATCAATCATTCGCTCGGAATTTATTGCGTTCCATCTCCAGTTCAGTCTTTGTTCTCTGTGCTTTAAGTTAAGTTTAAGCGGATTTTACGCTCCAACACCTGCCACCTAATCAAGCCTGACACCCGCCGCCTGCCACCTCTGCTCCTTCCGATTTCTGAGTAGCTTGACTTGTGACATTTTTGATTTTTTTGCTTTCCTTTAAATAGATACGGGAAAGAAACTTGAAACTTTGTTGCGTATAATCAACAGTGAAATTGGGACAAAGCGTAAAAATGAACAATTTATCAAATTTAGCCTTTCATTTTTCGAGAAATAGACACCCATAAAGGACCAATAGCGGTACCAAGCAGAATGGCCTTCTCCAAACGTCAAAAACATGGCACCTTTTTTAACAAAATTTTCAGGAAAATATTTCACTGTACTAATAAGAGGTGTCGGAGAAAATTTTGAGGAATTGGGTCGTTCGTTAAAATCCCAATATTGTTACTGATCTATTATTTTTTACCCAAAAGTTAGCGGACGTGCTACAGTACCACGACAATTTTCATGAGCACCCTTTTCGGGACCCAGACAAAATGGTGCCGGCCAAAATGGTGCCAGTTGCAAAGAAATGGTTATAACTTTTTTCAGAAGCAACTTTAAAAAGCTGTTTTGGTATCATTAGATAGCCCTGGATGTTAGCTACAAAACTGCAAAAGAGAGTATCCGGATTGGCCCATTGGGAAAAAAAGTTATGGCCATTGGCACCATTTTGGCCATCAAATGCGTGGCCAAAATGGTGCCAATGGCCATAACTTTTTTCCCAATGGGCCAATCCGGATTCTCTCTTTTGCAGTTTTGTAGCTAACATCCAGGGCTATCTAATGATACCAAAACAGCTTTTTAAAGTTGCTTCTGAAAAAAGTTATAACCATTTCTTTGCAACTGGCACCATTTTGGCCGGCACCATTTCGACCCCGACTCCCCTTTTCGTTTTCTTCAATTCTTTTTCATGAGCTTTCTCTCATTTCAACGAAAAGCTTTTCGTTTCAAATAAAAAATATATTTCCAACTTTTGGGTAAAAAATGGATCAGTAGAATAAAAAATATTTATTTGGATTTCATTCAAGAAACCTACTTTTTAACATTTTTAAAAATTTTCAGGGTAATACACAAATATCTATTTATTGGTTAGTAGTTAAATAAGAAAATGATCACATATCACTTCTTGCTGTTATTGGTTATTTTGATCATTTCACCGGTTAGAATTTTCTTTTTTTTTCAATTATAAAATTATTCAATTGACTTATAGGGGCTTACAACGGCTTTTTACAAGTACATCTCCAGCTATGCATTCCTGAATGTTCGCAATGAAAACACTTCTTCGACGGGTGTAGATTTCTGCGTGAATTTCCAACAATGGCGAGATCGTGAGTTGCCCCAAACGGCCGATGAAAAGGTGAAAAGAGATCAATTTTTAAAAATTTATGGATTTTTTTTGTAATTTTATTGAAATTCTCATTTTAATTACAGAATTATCATCAATTGGTTTGGTGGAATCAACGGCAGAACACCAATATTTGCACTGAAAGCAGCCTTGAGTTTAACGAAAACGATTTAGTACCAGCCGATTATCGAACTCGATTCACCGAGCTCAAAGAATGCAAGTTCAACCAAAGTGCACCCGTTCTTAACAGCACGGTTTATGGAATCACAAATCAAAAAAAATTTAAATTCAAATCTGTTTTAGATAAACCGCATGAAACTTCACAATATAAAAAACATTTTATTCCTGATAGATAAGGGCAAAAGCAATGCTTATGGATTGCACAATTTTTTGGTACGAAAATGTATATTTTAAAAAATAATTAAAGTTAAATTCAGTTCTCCCAGTTTTACAATGCCGATATCAACGATTCAGACAAATCAATATCCGTATTTTACGTTTATGCAGATCAATTTAATCATGATATTTTGGTATAATAATTTCTGAAAAATTNCTCGAATATTTTAATAGGCAACGAGAAAATGTGCAACACGGAGAAATATTGCCAGATGGTACGAGAAGCAGTAACAGCACAACGAATGGGTGCAATGATTCGCCTTCTAATTCATTGAAACATCAAGAACAACAACCGGAAGCAGGTGTGCCTGAATTAACCCTCTTCAATTTTTAATTTATTAAATTTGAGGAGTTTTTTCCAATGATGAGTCTGCTTCTACTTTACCAACTTCGCCACTTTCTGCTACAAACAATACTTCTTCCTTCTCAAAAGCATTAGCTTTTTTACATCATCCCATCAAAATTTTTTCTTTGATTGTTTTTGCGCTTGCCCTGGCATTGTGCATCACTTGGTTCATTTTCCGGAATCATCATAATGCATTCTACTTGTTGGATATAATCAATTTTATGTTATGTATTTATGCAATCAAAGCGAGTCGGATCCGAAGTTTTCGAGTGAGAAAGATTACGACGATTTTTTAAATTATTATTTATTTATTTTCATTAGTTGCTGACTTTTCTATTGTTGGCGATGTTTGGTTACGATTTGTTCATGGTGTTCGGTACAAGATTGTTGACTTCCGATGGATGTTCAGTGATGATGCAGGTCGAAATAGGAAATATAAATTAAAGCATGGATAAATGAATTTTCTTTCGGTTTCAGGTTGTAACTGGCGTTGACTGCCAACAGAAAAAGGCAGCTGCAGCTATTCATTCCGGAAAAACTTTTCAGCCAATAGCACCAATCGACCAATATGATATACCAGAAAAAGTAAAAAAAAATCACATATTTAATTATTTTATTAATTTAGATTTCAATATTGTTTTACCTTCCTATGTTGGCCGATCCTATGTCTCGGTGTTTCGATATCGATGTAGAAAGGGAATACAGAACCGTGATGCTCGGACTTGGCGATGTGATTATTCCAGGTAAATATTGGTAAATAATTTATTTGAAAAATCGAACCTCAGGATATTTGATTGCCTTCTGCTTCTATGTTGATGTTGTCAAACGGAGTCGTTTCTATGCTTACGGGTTTATATCCATGCTTGGTAATATCCCAGAATTATATAATGTAAAGTTAGAAAGAGTTTCCTCCGATTTGGTTTTTAAAGAAAAAAAATAAATTTGAGGATGAGGGATCAATAAATTTTTAAAATTTTTCTATGAAAATTATTTTTTCTTTTAATTTCAAATTCTATTTTGGCCTTTTCGGAATATACGATATATTTTATCCTTAAAAATCTAATAATTTAAATTATTATTAATAAATAAAAACAGAACTTATTGGATTTTTGAATTTTTTTTTAAACAATATTGCTCTATTCTCAATCGATATTTCGTCTTTAATAGCATTCTTATATTCTAAAGATTAAAATAATTGAATCAAATCAATAATATGAAACTAATCTTTCAAAAGAGTGACAGAGGAATAAAAAGACAAAAGATTATGCAAGAGAAAACCAGCATAAAAGAAACCAAAAGGAAACATTCACGTCATAAAACAGAGCAGTTTTCCAATTCACAAATCATTGAGTTTTTTGCACTGATTTTAGCATTTTGATTAAGAGATACATAAGTAGATAAAGAATTTTTTTTAATGGAAACCATTTTGGTTGTTGCTATTTTTGATACTAATTCTTGAGAGCTTTTCAGGTTATTCTTTTGGAATGGCGGCCACCTTTGCCGCTCTGATGCTCATGGAAACGGGTCAACCAGCTTTGCTTTACTTGGTGCCCTTCACACTTGGGCCCATCTTCATTTGGGCGCTAATTTTCGATGGCAAACTTTTTCTGCTTAAAATGTGGCGGGGAGAACTTTAATATTTTTATTGTATTTTTGGAATCGATGGTTTTTACTTTTAAAATTATCTCACATCTTTCATTTTGTTTTCCGACCAACCGAGTTTTCTTTTCAGCATTTCGATTCTTTTAATCTCTTTAATTATTTTCCTGCTTTTACTTATAATCATTATTATTTGCTTAATTTAATCTTTACATTTCTTTCTTTTATGTATATTTATCCCGGCATAGAACATTTACATATTTTGCTTAAAAATATTTTAAAATTTAATCCTTTCGAAAATATAATTCATTTATAAAAATGCTGAAATAATTATTTAATTATAGTTTATATTTTATCTAATATTATTTTTTATCTTCTAGAGTTAGGCTGACATGGAATTTGGAATTAGAACGGGAGTACCTGATGATGCAGATGCAATATGCTCCTTAATTCAGGTAATTAATTAGGGTTCAAACAATAATTCATCGTTAGAATAAGTGGAATCAAGAAAAAAAGCGAAAAGTTTATACCATCTATATCTTAAATTTACAAATTCCCGGGTTCCTCTATCAAAAATGGAGCAAAAATAAATTTTTATTTTAGGAATTGGCCGATTTTGAGCACATGTCCGAAGGTGAAGGGCCGAAGCTTGATCCGATTCAACTGGAAGAGGATCTTGCCGCTGGTTCAGTCCATTCACTGATTGCCTTCTCAACTCACAATGATTTGGCTGGTCATGCCCTCTATTATTACTCGATTTCGGTCACAGACGGGAAGGTGGGTGATTGGGTCTTGAGTTGAATATTTTTTTGGTTTGACAATGATCCTTTCGCTTTTAGTCAATTTTCCTGGAAGACCTCTATGTGAGGCCACCCTTTCGGCGAAACGGGCTTGGGCGCCGTATAATATGCGAATTGACTAAGGTGTCCAAAATACTTTTATTTTATTCGACTTTATGCCCATTTTCCCACAGATAGCTAAGCACAACCATTGTTCCTATATTCGTTGGACTGCCCTGCAGACTAACATTGAGGCAACATCATTTTACGCCAAGTTGGGTGCGCCGAAGGAGTCACGGATGCAGTGGTGGCGACTCGAACGGAGTGATCTTTGGAAAGTGATCGCCGAAGCGAAGCAAAGTGAGAGTTGACGAAACATATTAAAGTGTGATGATTTAAATTTAAATTTGACCATAGGATTCGTAAACAACCCAATGACATTCGAGCTTTTGATGGATGGGGAGAAAATGGACGAAGAGCAAGCGGATGCTTGGGCAGATGTGAGTCAATTCCAAAGCTCTATAAAATTCCAAAGCTGAATAAAGAAAAAAACAGCCTTTAGAAAATTATGGATATTATTTTTTAAATTTTCTTCCCTTACAAGGAGTGTACCCTTTCCCTGCGATACCTCAGAGATGCACCTCTTCAACGCGAAAGGGAAAAATGCCTGAGGCTTTTTTGTTCCGCATCTTTGGGAGCAATCATAGCGCGAATTGGCGAGAAAGTGCTAGGTGCAGCATTGTTCCATCGGAAAGCATATTCTAGCTGGACTGGCCCGGTTTTATTTTTTTATCATATTATCGGAATTATTAATCATTGTAAGCAATACTTGCTATATTCAGTTCATGATAGTGGACCAACTGGTGGTCCGACCTGAATTCCGACGGAAAGGCATAGCAAAAGCAATTCTTTCCCAATTGGCTATGGTGAAACAATTGGAAGAATAAAGGAAGTCAAAAATGTAAAATTAAGGTTGCCCTAAAGGAAGGATACAGTCGGATCGGATTCACTCCACAGCCAAAGGGATGCGAGGCGGAACCTTTTTTCAAATCTGTGAGAACACACTATCGGACTCGGATCACTATAAATTATATTATTTTTTACAGTTGAACTGCATGAATTTAACAACCAAAGTTGGACTGCTGACCTATCGATTGAATATTTGAACCTCTGGTCAATTGCCAAAAGAAATCAGATCTGGACAACTGGAAAATACTACGATATTGTAATTATCGAAGCATCCTAGTTGTATATTTAAGACAATAAAACAATTTTTGAGAATAAATACTAACGAATAGCATGGTGTCAAAAGTAAAAGAAAACATTATTTTTTTAATTTTCCAATGAATCTAATGTTTGATCTTTTCGCCTTTCCTTCCCTCCCATCTCTCTTTCCTAAAGGTCATCGGAAGTGACTCTATTCCCCTTCCCCTTCTCTCTCCGTCTGACTTCGTTGTAACCCTCGTGGTTCCTCTATCCGTCGGTCTTCGCCCATCCGTTCCTGCGTCCATCCCCCATCCCATCAATCTTTCCCTTCCGTTTATTGTTTCGTTTTTGTTTTGTTTTTTTGATTATTTTGTCGGTGTTCGGGTTGTCAGGGGAACCGGAAGTTGTTCGGGCCCCATTTCGTGACAATTAATCTCTCACTTCAAAGGGTCCAAATTAATTTGGATGACATTTGTCACAAATTATTTATTTAACTAGTGAAAGAGCCAATAAAAGGTTTCGAATGGAAGAAGATGGAATATATTCAATGTAAAAGTAATTTCAGAAAAATCAAAAATTCTAAAGAAAAAAACATTTGTTAGATCACGGAAATTTCCGCTACACCAATCGTCCGAATTGTTCCAACCGGCGGAAATTGATTGGGATTTGGTGTTGCATTTCCCATTTAAATCGTTTTGGCCAAAAATCACGAGAGAACGGAATTCAGTGGACAAAAATAGAAAACATTAAATTAAGAGTACAGAGATGAATTTAATTTTGTTTGAATTGTACTTTTATCCAATTTAACTTTTTAACCCAAAAATTATTATGAAGAAATTAAAATACTGTAAAAGCATTGATTAAAATAGTCTCTCGATAGAAATGGACTTTTCTATGATCTTTTGTAACGAATTCCTTCTTGCAAAATAGCATAGAAAAAGTGGACAATTGGAAGGAAAAGAAACACAACAATAATTTAACATGGAATGTTTACACGTCATAAAATCATAGAGGCGGAAAAATAATTTCATTCTATAGATTTTTTGCGCATTATTGGATCATAAAAAATTTAATTCAAATTTAAGTTGTTTGTTTTTAAGGTTGATGCTTAATTTCCATAGATCATCGAGTTTTTTCTGATGAGTGTTTATTTACAAGAACTGTTTTCTATCCCCCGTGATTATGACGCGGGAGCATGTTGCGTTAAAATACATGTAATGTTGTCTGACTTTCTTTTTCTCTGCTCATTCATTTTTCCTGTAGGAGCTTATTATAATAAGAAATTCGCTTCAAATTCACGTTAGGTTCAAATCTTGTTAATCATTCCCATTTTTCATTTTATCGCCAATTTTAAACCTAAAAACTGAGAATTTTCCCTTATTATTAATGCATCTTCTTCCCTTCCAAAAAATCGAACTATACCAGAGTAAAGATCAAACTATTAGAATGAAACATATTTTAGATACCGTCGTTCTTTCGGCCAAAGCATTCCATTTTCAATTCAGCCCATTCCATTTTGGTTCAATTCCCCCTAATTTCTCTCTCTCTCTCTCTCGCTCGCGCGCAACTGCCTAACTTTTGCAAAAAATTCGAACACAGAGAAAGGACGAGGAAACCCACATTGCAACCCGCACAGGTTCCGTCGGTTGATTTCCAATCCCCCCTTTCCCCCTCTTCCCCCGGTTTTTCTACATACAACTCCTCCCAACATCTCATCCATCAACTGATTATCTTCGCCATTTCACAATCTGCTGATTGTGTAATCTAACCTTTGCTTGAGAGATTGGGAGGGGCAGAGCAAGGCCATTCTTTGCCCTTTCTGCGTGAGATCACCGCAGTTAAATCAAAAGATCTGAGGTGGTAACTTCCGGTCTGACAATGAGGGTAATAAAGTGGAAGAATTACAAAAGAAAACATGCCGTAAGAACCCAATGACAATTGAAGATTGTGGCCTTGGATGAGGGGGGNGGGGGGGTGGACCCTTTAAAAGGGCGAAGGTTGCCAACGGAACCCTCAGACTTCCTTCTGGCCCTTCCACCTCAATCACCAATTTTTTCAAAGAACCTCAACCCTCAAACTCAAATACCTCAAAATGTTCTCCTCATCTTCAGCAGTTCTTCCCCATCTCTCCCTCCGTCTTCACTTCATTGGCGCACTTTTTCCCCTGACCCTAGTAACTTTGGCACATTCAAATCAAATTTCAATCCTGTCAATTTTAGGCATCCATAGCTGTTGTGCCAATTGACTATTACCTCAACGGCGGCCAACAACCCTACAGCTCGTACCATCCGAAACAGGAACCCTACAAAACAAAGGTGGGATGATATTTAACGATGATTAAAAATCAAAAATATTTTATTTGCATCTTTTTAGTTCAAGACGGACTATTGGAACAGCAAGCAACATGATCCGTGGGGGATCAAAAAGGTAAAGCAATCTTGCCAAATGGCTCGAAATGCCATCTTAGTCCAAATGCCAATTGGGCTAACAATGCCACCATACTTAGTCAGACATCAATGTTCGCTCTTTTTTTTAGATGCCAATGCCATTCCAACCACAACCTCCCGCAACCACAACCCCACCACCTCAGACCACCACCACAACACAATCTCCGACAACCACAACTCCGCCAGCGCAACCCCAGCAACAGGCAGCCCCCCTCCCCTCCCGGACCTATTTGCCGGTTTCGCAGACCGACTGGGCCCAGCAGCAGTACAACCCCTGGAACGTGCACAGCATGTACTACACCAGCTACGACGACTGCGACCCCTGGTGCCGTGCCCACTGCGCCACCAAACGGACCCCGGACTTTTGCTACTTGGCCGGGCCATGCATGAACAATTGCTACCGGATCGTGACCAACTTCCTGAGGTCGCGGACATGACGGAAGATGGGGGAGGGAGAGAAGTGACAAAAGGAGAGAGAGAGAGAGAGATCATCATGGATGTCCGAAATCCCAAAAGATCCCAGACAAAACACCCAACAATGGCAAATCATAAATAATTTATGCATAAATTATTATTATGAACAAGCAGATGGACAAAATAACACAATTTAACGTGTCACAAAAGAAAGAAAATGACCAACAAAAAAATTATACAAATTCAATGCTGAATTTTCAAATTTTTCGGTAAGAATTTCTGAATTGACGGATTTTATAGAAGCCATAAATACGAAGACAAAGTCGAGGTATACGGAAGAGGTGTGAATGTGTCACATACATACATACATGATTTAATATACTGTAATTGCATTTGCCATTCGTCGGACCGAATCAATTTTATTTTTTTTTTCTTCCAAAAATCCTTAAAAAAGGAATTAATATGTAAATTCTTTAGACAGAAATTGATGGGGAATTGATTTCTGAAGGTTAGGCAAAAAGAATTTAATTCGGAAAGGAAGAACGAACGATCAAATCTTTTTTTGTCATAATTAATTAAATCACTTTGCTTAAGGATCAAAAGATCTGTTGCCGTTCAAGGTTAAGCTTTCAAAAAAGAACGGGAAAGGTGTCGGAGTTTTGAAGGGGTCGGGGGGG
>LDKF01001540.1:49135-65285 GCA_001026735.1 Rotylenchulus reniformis
GTTCCTTCAATATACACCTTCAAGAACCTTTCTTCCGATCGGCGGACCTTCCTCCCTCTTCCCCAGACAGACCAATTTTTTTCCCAAAAGTGCCCGAGTGCCCGCAGGGATGAGCTTTCCATCCGTTCTAGCATATCCTCCCACTTTTTAACCATTTAGCTGTGTCAATCATCAACACCAAAGATGCCAAGATTATTGCCATTTTGCACAATATTTTGGTCCATTTTTGTCGTCATTTTTGTGCGAATAATTTGGGCTGTGCCCACCCCCAAAGATGCTGAACTCGTCGGGGATTCCAAACAGGTTATTATTGCGCCTCCGCTGATTGACCAAACATCGAAAGTGATGGGTCATAATCGGCGGATTTGGCTTTAAATCACTGTGATTTTGCAGCAAATGCGCGATGCTGCGGGGTCGGAATTTGTGGAGGTCCGCCGGCTGTTGGACGAGATCAAAGTTGCCTCCATAAAGAAACATGGACTGTTCTCGGACCAAGTTGGTCACTGGGGGATGAATGATTGGGAGCAAATTGAATAAATTTTGGCAAAGCAAAGGACCCCACCAGAGAAAGGGCACGGCAGAGAATCCGGGACAGGGTGACATTTGAGGACGGAACCGAGGCCAGCATCAACAGGGCCGTGTCCGAGGATCTGTTCGAAAACGACATTTTGCTGACTTTGGCACAGGCAAAGCAGATTTTGAGCGAGATCAAGGAAGGTCGAGAGGGAGAGGAGAAGGGAACAAAATGACGAAAAAACACATTCAAGCTCCCAATGGGCAAAAACGCCGCGGGAAACGGCAGGCCAACCCGACCCCGAGTTCCATCTGGAGCACCGTGTACATCCCGTTTGTGTTCCAACTTTCGCAGACAGACGGTGCACATTGGGCACAATTAGAACTTATCGGAAAATGATTTCTGATTTCAGCAACTTGGCAAAACAGCATCATGAAGGGACACAGACACATCGAGTCAGATTTTGGCAGAAGAAAATGATGACAATTTTGACATTTTCCCCAGAAGTCTGACCTGCATCCGGTTCCTGTACCACACCAACGACTACAAACTGAGGGGCAAGGACTATTTGCAGTACTTTCGGGGCACGGGGTGCTGGTCCCAGGTGGGCAAGATCGGCGGCAGACAGCCCATCTCCATTGGCTACGGGTGCGAGGCGGTAAAATCAAATTTATTATTATTTTTATCTTTAAATACTAAGAAAATAATAATTTTAATGCAAATTTGCGATGTTTAAGCTCGGCATCGTCGCCCATGAGACTCTTCATGCCCTGGGACTTTGGCATGAGCAGTCCCGGCTGGACCGCGACAGTTACATTCGCATCAATTTCGATGCCATTTTGCCCGTAATTTCGGAGTTCCACAAATTTGGGACTTTATTTCTGAAAACATTTTAGGGAACAGAATCCAATTTTGAGAAACGGACGGCGGGGACCAGCGACAACATGGGCCAACCCTATGTAAAACGGAACAAATTATATTTATTGATTGATATCAATTTGATTGATTGATTGATCCACTTATCGGTCGATTGTTTAGGATCTGGGTTCCGCCATGCATTACGGGAACAAAGCATTCAGTTCGGACGCCAAAAGGTAAATTCCGCCAAAAGTCCAATTTGTACAAATTCCATCCATTTTTGCCACAGTTACACCATTCTGACCACGGACCAGACTTATCAACAGACAATTGGACAGCGCGGGGGACTGTCCTTCAAGGATGCCAAAATGGTCAATTTGCGATATTGCGCGGGTGAAAATTTAAACGGGAAAATATGCATATGGTGATGAGGATCAATGCTAAATTATCAGATAGCTGCAAGAATAAATTGGACTGTGAGAACGGAGGATACACAGACCCATTGAATTGCAACGAATGTCGCTGTCCGGATGTAAAAACAAAAAAATTAATTATAATTATTGTATAAAATAAATTGGAATTGCAAAAGGGTTATGCCGGCGACTATTGCCAAAGGATCCCCAGGAGCAGTGAGTGCAAAATCGCAAGTTTTTGTGTTTAATTTGTGTGATTTTCAGATTCGGAGTCCTGTCTTAACCCCGGGGAATTTGCTGCCGGCCAATGGCCGGGCACTGTCAGGACTTCCGCTTTGGTCGGCCGTTCCGCCTGTTACTGGCGAATCCATGTGAATAAAAATAAATTTAAAAAATGAATTAATTTATCAATTTATTTTTCAGCCCGTCTATCCGACCTCTCGGGTCATGTTGAGCATCAAAAAGTTGGACTTTCCCTGCAGGGATGCCTGCAACAGTTTTTTGGAGATCAAATTCAAAAGGGACAAAATATCTACGGGTGCCAATGCCAAGGGGGGGGGGGGGGCTTTGACATGTCGGGAACTTTCCCATCCCCAGGGGCTCGACTGTGTTGTGAAGCTCCGGCGACAATTTACGCGGATGTGGGCACGGATGTGATACTCATCTTGAGGACCGAGGAGCACCTGGACTCGACTTACCAGGGATTTGAGCTGAATTTCAAATCGAGTAAAAGCGAATTATGAAATTTATGAAAAAAACATTTGAGATCCTTTTTCAGTTGAAAGTTCCCCGGTGAGGCCGATCAGTGCAAGGGTAATTGAGGGGAAGATTTGGAAAATTCCATAAAATTGCAAAAAAATCCATTTGAGACAACCACAAAAGCCACAACCCCGTTGGCCGAAATATCCACAACCACAATAGAGCAAACACCCAAACCCACGACCAGCACAAGCACAACTCCGAGGAGTACAACCCCAACAGGCACAACTGGAACAACAAGAGGGAGCAGCACAACAACCGCAGAGGGGGGCACAACCCCCGAAAGCACACAGAGACCAACAACGACCACCACGGAAGGGGAGGAAGAGGTGCATAATGAGAAGTGCCAATGGGCACTGTAAACGCAAAGTGAAACAAAAATGGAAATTAAGGGAAAATGGGGCCAATTTGGAGCATGGGGCGGTTGCTCTGCAACTTGCGGGGGATGCGGGCAACGGAGACGGGTGCGCATTTGCTATCGCGGAAAGTGCAGGTGAGTGATCAATGATCAAAAATGAAAGGGGAATCGGGGAATTGATTCGCCATTTTGCGGACTTTAGGGGGGATTCCCAGGAGGTCGAACGGTGTGGCTTTGCGCTCTGTCCGAAACCGAACACAACAAAACCAAAAGCAAACCGATGCCAGGGAAGGCTGGTGATGCCCTGTGATCTGATGCAGAATCTGGAGTTTGGCACGCTGATCAAATACGATGGAATCAGAAGACAAGTGGCACAGAATGGCAAGCATCCTGTGGAAAATTGGGCAAATGTGGTCCCAAAATCGGACAAATGTTCAAAGTGACTTATCCAATTGTAATATGCCCAAATCACCTTAAAGTGCAAAAAGGGCCAGCTTCATAAATAAAAAAATGAATTTTTTTTTTGGGTTGTGTTTGCTGCATTTTTTCGGGCGTATTTCCATCGTTTTTTTTGGTGGAAATTGCCTCTCCAATCCAATCAAGGAATTACTAAAAATTCCTCGATCTGTACAATTAACTTCACTAATGCAAGGGGAGGGGGATTTTATATATTTTTTGCGGTATTTGGGAATTTCAACAACAACATTCAGATTCACAAAATGCGCCAATGCTCGACTCGAACATTGTTTTGGACGAGAAAGTGGTGGCTCCAGCGGAATCCGGCGGAAGGACACCCGAGTTGATGCTCACCGAAAACAACGCCAAAGTGTTGCGGCGCCACCGTCGCCAAACAACAATCCGGGCCCATTTAAGCGTAGCGGAGCAGCTGGAAATCGTGCAACAGCCGAGGGTTTTCTGCGAAAAGTGGGAAATCCCAGGGGAAAACCCTTAAGTGTTGAACATTTCCAGAAGATTCACCTACAATTGCCCCACAGCTCTGCTCACCATTAGGCAATTTCCAAATTAATTAAAAATATAATTTCGACGAATTTAAGCATGGATTGGCACCCGATCAGGGAGGACCAGGAAGAAGCAATGCCATCGGCAGCCGAAAGGACAGTCGAACACCGGGATTGTTGTGCCGGATACACTCCACTCAATGGCCAATGCGAAAGAAAATGAATTCGGAGAACCCAAATCGCCAAATCCCCATTGTCATTTTAACTTTTGCTTTATTACCGTATTTATTCTAATATAATGGTATACCATTATATTTTTCAACCTTTGTCAAAAGTTACCATTATATTAGAGACTACCATTCTATTAGAGATTACCACTATATTTTTCAACCTCTGCCTCTGAAGCACCATACATAATCTATTTTAATTTAAAATCGATTCAAAATTCATTGCTTATTTTTGACATATTTTAACATTCGTCAGTTTTTTAATCTCTTCGGTTAAGATAGTGTTGTAAAAAGCTCCGGCTCCAGCTAGCCAGAATTTCTGGAAGATCGGAGCCAGTTTTTTGTAAGGGCGAAATTTTTCCAACCCGGAGCTGGAGCTGTAGCCGGAGACAAAAATTCTGATTTTTCCAACACTGGCTTAGATTCAATAGCCCCTTAGTGCAATAGCCCTTCCCTCCACCAAACGAAATATGCGCAATAGCCATTAGAAACAAAATAATTTTTTTGGAACATTTTTTGGTGCAGTATCCAGATCATATCTCTTTGATTTGGTCTGAGTCGGATCAGCTCAATTCCGAAAAATTGGACCCTCGGGAGCATTGATTATTACCATTATATTAGAGATTACCATTATATTAGAGATTACCAGTATATTAGAGAAAATACGGTAGTTTATTCGAGAATTGACGGAGAAATTGGCTGAAATCATATGTAAAATCGGCGTAAAAATCCTGTAGAAATCAACTTTTATTTTCGGCGCTAGGATTTTATGACGCGAAAACATTCTATATTAAATTATTTTTATTTGTTTCTTTTTCCTCGATTTATCCACTTTTTATGTGCTATTTTGCAAGAAGGAATTCGCTTCAAAAGATCATAGAAAAGTCCATTCTATCGAGAGACTATTTTGATTTTACACTCATTGCCACCAAGAATGTTCCAAAACTCATATGTTTAAAAAATGATCTATATATTGAAACGAATGTCTTTTATCATTTGCTATTGCATTCTTTATAAGCTCGTTTTTTTGTCAGCGATGATTACCACAAAGGACAGAGAAAAAGTGAAAATAGAATGCAAAAAAGAGAGAATACACATAAGTTCACTTCAAGTTATAGATTTTTTAAAACGGGCTGATCGCTTTCCGATGGCAACGAGTATAATAGTCCGATGCGAATGTATGTATTAAAAGTAGAAAATGTGAAGAGCCTCGCTCAGATGAAGCTCAACCTTGATTTGGAATGTTCCCAGATATGCGTTTTGTTCATCTCTTCCCCCAAAATTGTTGAAATTTATCATCGATGGTAGAAATAAGAAAGTTGAAATAATATTATGTATACGAACAAATTTTACAATCGATTTTAAAGCTTTTTACAAAAGGTTCTGATGTTGACCATGAAATCTGATTTTTTGAGCTGAATGTTCAGATTTTGAATATTTTTGATCCGCCCCTTGTTCTTCTGGGCATTTTTTTTGGGGGGGGGGGTTGGTGATCGATTCACTTTTCTTTCACATTTTTGCTCAAATTGTGTAAAATCACTCTTTTTTGATTGGCGTGCCAATGGAAAGGCAAAATGGCACCAAATTGGGGATGGACGAAGGGCCATCATCAGCATAAGGAATTGTGCCTTTCTTGTTCTTTCCATCATCATCCTCAATCCCAATCACAGTTTTTGGTCATTTGAGTACAAATTATTGCATTCGGCACTTCTCACCCCTCCCCCCNCCCCCCCCCCCCCCCCCCCCCCCGATCCCCCAATCATTCATCCACGAATAAATTCGGCGACATTCAATTGCGATTACATACATTTGTATTAGGTGAATACTTAACAGCACTTTTTCCAAATTAACTTTTAGATAAAGCTCCAAAACCCAATTGAATGGAAATTTATTTTTGGCTCTAGCTTTTATGAAGAGGAATATGAACTTTGTTTTCTCTCTTCACCTTTTCTCTCTGTACTCCTTTGCCTTTATATTTTTCTCGATCATTCGAATTCATTAATAGGGCTTCCAAACATATGGATAAAAATTCGCGCTAAAAAGTGCCAAATATGGACGAAAATACGAAATTTTCTCCAAATATGGACAAAAATATGGAAAATATGGATAAAAAAGTGCCAAATATGGACGAAAATACGAAATTTTCTCTAAATATGTATGGACAAAAATATGGATAAAAAAATTGGCGAAATTTTGGCAGAAAAAATGAAAAATTTTCTTCTAAAAATCATTTTTAATATTTTAAAAATGAATTTACGGAGGAAAAAATAGTTTAATTTCATATTCCTTTTCTGAAAATTAACTGAAAATTTTTTCCGAGAATTTTTTTGTAAAGATTTTTCCAAAATTTTTTTTCCAAAAAATCATAAATTTTCGGATTTTATTACATTTTTGTTTAAGAATTTTCTTAAAAAAATGGCGAAATATGGACGAAAAGTCCGAAATATGGAAAAATATGGATTATAAAATGATGACTAGAAGGTTCTAATAAAGCTAAAAATGTGTTTTACGTGATTTTCAGGCCATTATGAGTGCGCAGAAAAAATATGGATTTCCATATGTTTGGAAGCCCTAT
Source organism: Rotylenchulus reniformis (assembly GCA_001026735.1). Taxonomy (NCBI): domain Eukaryota; kingdom Metazoa; phylum Nematoda; class Chromadorea; order Rhabditida; family Hoplolaimidae; genus Rotylenchulus; species Rotylenchulus reniformis. Next base: position 55,799 of record LDKF01001540.1, read on the forward strand.
TCATTAACAATAATTCGTGTAATAAAATCATAGCGCCAAAAATAAATTTTGATTTCTACAGGTTTTTTGAGCTGATTTTAGAGTTCAAAAAATTTTGAGAACACAAATGTTACGTACCAGCAGTAGTCAGAGGACACACGTATAACCTACTTCATGAAGTTTCTTGTATGTTGGTGTCATTCCCACAATTTACTCACTCATTCATCCCTCCACCTTTCTGCATATTCCCTTAATCAACTTATACATAACATTCTCTTTTAGCCTTTAACTCCTTTAACTTCTCCGATTCTCACCTCTTCTCTCGCCGATGGTCTCCAACTCCTCCACCGACTCCTCCTCGGGCTCCGTGTGCCCCTGCTCCCCCTGCCCCTCCAGCATCATCACCTCCAAACCTCTTCCGCTTCCTCCTCCTGCTCATCCTCTTCCTCATCCTCCTCTTCGTCCTGTTCATCCTCATCCTCTTCCGTCTTCCTCCTCTTCATCCGTCGCTTCCCATCTTCCCTCCCCTCCGCCCTTCATCATCTCAATTGGCAGTGGATTCGATCATCGCCATTCCTTGGTCATCAACGGTGGTGGACACCAACAACAAAACCAACAGCAGGAAGGAGCAAAGAAGCCGGATGAAGAGAGCAGGGACAGGGCAAAAGTGATCAGAAGGCAACTGATCGGAGGGGCCATGGTGGGGCTGATTCTGCTGGTTGGAGTTGTGGCGAGTTTGGCACTCAACACATGGTTGTTCATCAAAATGGTGGGAAGAAATGGGAAAACGAAAGGAATTAAAATAATTTTGATAGAACGAACAAGAGCAGATGTACTACCGAGAGATTGAAGGGCAAGCGGAGCGGATGGACAGAATGGAAAATGCGATGAGGAAGGTGAAAGTGCGAGAGGAACAGTTGGAGACGGAGCTGGAACAGCTGAACAGGGTGCTGGAGGAGCTGGACAGGCAGCAGACCAAGGGCCATTACGAAGGTGAGAGGGCACAGGAAGAAGCGAGGAATGGGTTCATTAAGTGAGAGACATTGTAAACATGATAGGCAGATGATACGGTAGATGGATTGGGAGGTATGGTAGGAATAGTGGAAGATGGATTGAGAGTATGGAGGGGAGTGAGTGATACGGTAGATGGATTGAAAGATATGGTGGAGGAGTGAGAGAACAATAGACTAATTGAAAGATATGATAGGAAGGATGAGAGATAGAATAGTAAGGTACATGTGTTGGAATGTGGTAATGGTCCTGAATACTTTCATAATTGGGTAAGGTAACTATGAAGGTGGGTGCATAGTGCATAATTGTTAGCTGAATGATTGATTTTAGTCAGACCATTGGCTACCTCTGCTCCGACCACTTCCCTTCCAAATTCCAGCACTGCAACTACCACTGGTAATTTTGGAATTATTTTTTGATTTTTGGATATCATTTATGTACAAATTTCAGATCATCCAAAGGACGCGGAAAGGGATTTCCTGGCCCCGCCAAATTCGATGGGCAAAGGGATCCAGAAGCGGCAGGACTTTGTGATTTATGTGAACGGAAGGCCAATGAGCGGAAAGGAGTTCATGGCCTATGGGCCGAGGGGAAAGAATGACGAGTGAGTGGGTGATCAGCTGATCGGAGGAAGGGGTGAAAGTGTGATCAGAAAAATAAGTTAAGTGAGCAGAATGAAAGTGAGTGATCAGATTGATTGGGGGAGGGAAGTAATTATACTGATCAGATGGGCGATATAAATTCATGGGGTATATATGGGTCATAATGAATGTATATTTATTAATTGTCTAATATTTTGTGTAATTGTAATTCTTTTATTCTCTGTTTACATACACTTTTAATTTGTATAATTTTATGTCTTTTATTCATTATCTTTGTTCTTTTAATAAAAACCTAAATAACAACTATTAATATTTGTTGAAAAATGGAATTTCGGTATTTTTGCTTCATTTAATTAGAAAATTTCACCAAGAATAATATGTAATTAGGGTGTGATCGATCAGACTGGTTCCATAACCCTTCTTCGCTGATTTGGTTCTGCAGGGAACACCGTTTGCCGTTGATGGCGGAACCTTAGGAATGAGAAATCAGATGGAGCGGGTGATCCGGAAAAATCAGCAAAAAACGGAGAAAATATTGGTACACGGAACTATGACTTTGTTATGTGTTGGGGAAAAGGATCCTCAAAAAAGCAATCTAATTGGTGATGTAAAATCTTTCTCATTCTATTTTTGGGCCCTAATGGATCATTCTATTTTTTGTCCATCATTTTCCTGAATGAATATATGTTGGCATTTGATTAATCCCGAAAAGCACTGACCTTCCTTCCACGATTTCGTCCCCGTCGGCCCAGCTTAGATGGGACACGGGTCGACTGTGTTGCCGATGGGCATTGGCCCCTTCGGTGCCATTCCAACAGCAATGGCGGCACTGTTCTTGGGCACACAGAGCGTTAGTTTTGTGCCAAACTGATTGGGAGAAAATGGTCAGAACAATGGTAAAAATGCAAAAAATAGTCGAATTGCCTCCATGAAATCCGCATTCCACGCTCGAATGGTCGAGGGCCGAGATTGAAGCGGAGATTGGTGCCGGCGGGTGTTGTTCTGTCTCCTCCGGCGGATTCTCGGAATGCTTTTCACTGGACTTTTTACGCAAATGGCGGAATATTTGGAAGCATTGGATCACTGTCAGAATGAGCAGGAAAAGGAACACAAAAACAGCAAAAGGACGGGAAATGCACAGGGAAGAAGGCGATGATGATGAGGAGGAGCCATCTGCTGTAGAAGTGGAAGAACCATTTCCCCTTCAAATTTATTGAAGCCTACTTTTCGAATCGTTAATACCCAAACCCATTCTTAGTTGGCAAGCAATCTAATTTACACCAAAAATCAGGATCCTTCCCTCTGCCAAAGTTCCTCCCACCTTTTTCAGCACATTCCGCCATCGTTCCTCCTCCTGCTCTTCCCCCTCCCGCTCCATTCTTCATCCTCTTCCGACTCTGCGGCTGATCAGCCTCTTCCTTCTCCCCATTCGTCTTTTTCTTCTTTTCCGTCAGCACCACAGGGATCATCTGCCTTTGTCGATCTCCCTCCTCTCGATCGGTGCCCTTACCCCCCACCAGTCTGATCAGCTCCTTCTTGTCCCCCTCCTCTCCCTCCTCATCAGCTTCTTCTTCATCTTGCTCTTCTTCTGATTGGTCCCTTCCATCCTCTTCATCCCTCCGCTTGCCTCCCAACATCACTTTCACCCTTTTCAATCCGTTCCTGAATCGGTTGCTCCCTCTGATCACTTTCTTCTTTTCCATTCCGATCACTCACCTTTCATCTTCTCCATGTTGCCCTTCTTCCTTATCATTGTCCATGATTGTGTATGATCCTGAGATGGTTGTGCTCTGTTGCACTTTCGGCCCATTCGTCTTCCTCCTCTCTTGCTTTGGTTTTGTCTCTGTCCTCATCCGATCGTACTTTTCCACCATTTCGGCTAATTCTCCCAGCGTTGTCACCCCCACCGAATTGCCATTCCTTTTTCGGCGTTCATAACTGATCTGATCCGGATCCGATTTCCGATCAGTTCCATCTCCTTCTTGATCGCGACAATTCACCTGAAAACAAAGCTTTTGGATTCCTTATTACTTTTATTTGTGTAAATTTTTGTTCTATCTCCAATTTCAACTCACCGGTTCGCATCTTTCCACGCAAATATTCACAGCACATCGGATTCGCACTCGCCGAGACCCATCGAAGCGGAATACTCTCAGGGAAGTGTTGAAACCACCACCTTCGGCGGTTCTGGGCAGGACCGCGTGACCGATCAGATGGGCGGACAACATTTTCGGCTCGGGACACCTTTCGCAACGANACTTTTCGAATCGTTAATACCCAAACCCATTCTTAGTTGGCAAGCAATCTAATTTACACCAAAAATCAGGATCCTTCCCTCTGCCAAAGTTCCTCCCACCTTTTTCAGCACATTCCGCCATCGTTCCTCCTCCTGCTCTTCCCCCTCCCGCTCCATTCTTCATCCTCTTCCGACTCTGCGGCTGATCAGCCTCTTCCTTCTCCCCATTCGTCTTTTTCTTCTTTTCCGTCAGCACCACAGGGATCATCTGCCTTTGTCGATCTCCCTCCTCTCGATCGGTGCCCTTACCCCCCACCAGTCTGATCAGCTCCTTCTTGTCCCCCTCCTCTCCCTCCTCATCAGCTTCTTCTTCATCTTGCTCTTCTTCTGATTGGTCCCTTCCATCCTCTTCATCCCTCCGCTTGCCTCCCAACATCACTTTCACCCTTTTCAATCCGTTCCTGAATCGGTTGCTCCCTCTGATCACTTTCTTCTTTTCCATTCCGATCACTCACCTTTCATCTTCTCCATGTTGCCCTTCTTCCTTATCATTGTCCATGATTGTGTATGATCCTGAGATGGTTGTGCTCTGTTGCACTTTCGGCCCATTCGTCTTCCTCCTCTCTTGCTTTGGTTTTGTCTCTGTCCTCATCCGATCGTACTTTTCCACCATTTCGGCTAATTCTCCCAGCGTTGTCACCCCCACCGAATTGCCATTCCTTTTTCGGCGTTCATAACTGATCTGATCCGGATCCGATTTCCGATCAGTTCCATCTCCTTCTTGATCGCGACAATTCACCTGAAAACAAAGCTTTTGGATTCCTTATTACTTTTATTTGTGTAAATTTTTGTTCTATCTCCAATTTCAACTCACCGGTTCGCATCTTTCCACGCAAATATTCACAGCACATCGGATTCGCACTCGCCGAGACCCATCGAAGCGGAATACTCTCAGGGAAGTGTTGAAACCACCACCTTCGGCGGTTCTGGGCAGGACCGCGTGACCGATCAGATGGGCGGACAACATTTTCGGCTCGGGACACCTTTCGCAACGAAAAAAGACAATTAACATTAACTTCTGATTTCGATAGGATGCAAGCAATTGATTGCCAATGAACCAACTGACCCGTGCTCAATGAGTGCCAGTGGTGGTGGGTCGGGGGGAACTCCGTCCATGCGCTCGGCCACACAGTGTTCCACGAGCATGCCCAACCTTTGGGACTTTCGGCTCCCTTTGGCCTCTCCTTTTCCCCTCCCCCCCCCCTCATTACTCTTTTCGGTCCTTTTCATCTTCAAATGTCCACCGAAGTTCCAATTCTTCGCCCAATTTCACCGCATTGACAGGAAGTCCATCACGCAGAAGAGCCATTCGCAGACGGAGATTGGGAGGCAGAGGAGGGGAAAGGTCGGGGAGGGAAGGGGCAGAATCGGCGAGGATTTGCTGCTGATGTTGTGGCGCCATTAGGAAGTCATTCCGCTGGTTAGGGTTGTTCCGCTTGAGGATATTGTTGAAGTCGCAAGTGACATTGAACACTCGCTCTTGTCCCGTGGGCATTGGTTTATCTGTTTAATGAAAAGTTAGAAAGTTAAGGCAGAAAAAATCCAGAAGAAGGGCGAAAAATGGACCGATCTGTTCATTCTGCTGCAACACAACCACAAAAGACCAAAGATTGGGTCCAAGCTGGGTTCCCGGACAGCCAACTGCTTCTTCAGTGCCATTGGCTCCATTTGGCGGGAGAAAGGGCAAAAGCAACACCTGTGGATGGAAGAAGAGATTGGGCCCAAAAAGGGCGAAAATGTACAGAAATCAGAGCCCGGTGAAAGGTGACGCGGCAATTGGAGGAATGGTCGCGGAGGAACAGAGAGCCGGAGGAGAGCGAGGGGAAGCGGACACGGATTTGGATGCCCCGCAGGCGACACTCAGTCTCGATTACTGTAGGAGGGGAGAGATAAGGAAAGGTTATATTATAGGGACAACGACAAAATGAGTTCAGCAGAAGGCTAGTTTGAGGCAACCGAGAGTATTGATAGGTGGGAAACTGAGGACTCATCTAACAAGAAGAGGGAGAGCACCAATGGTCCTTTCAGGCTAAAACAACAACATTGATATGACGTGGTCCAGAATGTACTGGGACAGCTGATATCCCGGTTTCGGACCCGAATGTTATGATCAGCACCTTATGTTAGCTAATCATCCTCATCGTCACCATCTCCATACCTGCTCTGTGCACTTCCATTCGTGCCTCTTCAGCTCCTCTCTCTTCTGTCTTTGTCTCTGTGCCACTCTCTCCAATCTCCACTATCTTTTCACCTTCCATGCCGATCTCTTCCATTTCCGGTTTTGCCCTTTTGCTCTTTTCTCCAATTGACAATGCTTCTTCGATGGTTGGCAAAGGAGTCGAGAAGAATAGAGCATCAGCAAGATCGTTAGAATAATTGTTGGACGGAGGACACAAATGGTCGAAATAGTCCACGGAAGGGGCCAGATGGAACAGTTCCGGATGGGAAAGTTGGGACAACGGGCTGAGAAGACACTGTCAAGAGGGAAAAGTCAAATTGATCATGGACAGGTACTGTATCTGATCAGGGAAGGGAGGGAAGAACAGGGGTATACAGTATTCTGATTGAGAAGAGGCATATGTATTAGGAGCCGAACTTACTTCCCCAAAGGTCGGCATTCGAAAAACAAAGACTAATCCCAACCTCATCGCGATCGCGCCGAAATTGGACGGAGCGACAATAGGTGGCGCTGACCAGACAAGCTTTCAGACAATGGGCAACAGTTTTCGTGACAAATACCTGAACAAACAATGCTTTTCACTTTGGGATGGTTCGGATGTTTATTTTTGATATGTATTCCATCGCTCATTTTAGGATTGGTTTCATTTTGATCAGTTATTATTCCTTCTTTAAATCCAAAATTCTTTTCAGTATATTGTGTCTCTCCTACCCGTTCTCCGCCATTTCCCACAGCGTTCACATTCAATGCCCTTCCCGGAAACAATTCGAAGCTGGCACTTTCTTTGCAGTTGGGCACCGTCACTGTTTGGCCCCCTTCACTATCAGCCGGAAGACATACTTTCTCGTGGTATTGCCCCGTCGAGAAAGTGCTCAGTTCCTGTCCCATTCTGGCCATGGAATTCTCCTCACCACTATTGGCACCTTCAAATGGCCTTAAAATGGATTTATCAGCTCATCCATCATCCCCAATGAATTTGCCCTTTTGGGGGTCAACTCACCTCCTCCTTTCCCTCTCCTTTTTTGCTCCGCCGATGGGATCCCGCCTAATGGCCGATTCCGCGCTCAATTGGCATTGACCAGAGCTGGCCGAATGCATGAAAGCTTTGCAGGGAAATGGCGAGCCGAAAAGTCGATTTTCCTGAATTTGGCCATTAAATGTGAGCATTTGAAAGAAAAATGATAATTAATAACCAAATTGCCCAATGTGGTGTTACCTCGCAGAGTTGTCGGCACTTCTCGATCTGGAACTCCTTCTGTTCCAGCAGTACTTCCCTACTCGGATCAATTCGAAAATGTTCTGTGCGTATCCAATGGAGTTCAGAGCTTTGTGGACATTCAACTGAACAGGTTTTTAGATGGCAAGAAATTGGTAATGGAAAATTTAACTCAAAAGTCTAAATGTAAATTTCACCATATAAAATAAAATTGTTAGAGGAAAAATGACATAAATTTCATATAATATAATGTAGATAAAAAGAATATGATGTTCTAAAAATGTTAAAACGGATGAAAACAAAAGGAAAGTGATTTTATTGATAAGCAGCTAATTAAAATCCAACCAACAAGATGCCCAATTTGGGTTGATATCGGTTTTCGCTTAATTTTGCAAATGCCTTCTGGCGATCAATTTTCCTTTTTTGGTCTCGAACTTTCTAGTGCCGAACTTCCGCCGGGTGTCCTTACCGTCCGCACAAACATTTTCGAAATAGTCGACCATCTCGTTCCCGTCCTTTTCCTCCCGGAACATTTCCTCCCCAACATTCCTTCGTCCCTCCCTGTTCAGTACACAAATTCCCGATTCGTAGAAATACATCACGGAATGACAGTCCAGAAGGAACTTTTGCTTTGCTTCCAAACAATTGGCAAGACAATCGGAAAGACTCGTGACGGAGTGAATCTGAACTGGATAAGGACATGTTGGGGGAACAAACTTCCGAATTCGAAGAATACCTCCAATGCATGACCCACCAAAATTCGTTGCGGAAAACGTTCAAAAAGATGCGCCGAAGGGCAAAAAGGATAATGTTCTGAAGGGACAAGAGGGACCAATTGAATTGACGAACTTAATTTTTGGACCAATCGGAAGGCAAATTGACTGGAAATGGGCCAAGGTTGGATAGCCGACAGTTTGCTGGCGATGCTCTGCAATGCCAACTTTGCTGGACATTGACAGCATTCCCCGGCCAAATGGCTGAGAGTCCACCGCCTTCATTGTACACACCAATTCTTCCGAATCGTACTCAAATGATCGACAAACTTTCGGCTGAATTGAATTAATACAGTAATTGGATAAAGATGTAATTAGCTGGTGAGAGGGAAACCGAGGTCTCCCCACCCGGGGCAGGACTTTTGCACCCTAAAATATCATTTTTGTATTAAACTATGAAAATCTAAATTGGCATCTCTCATTTCTTCATTTTATTGCTTTCACTCCCTCACATTTCTCTAACCTTCCTCGCTGAAGCAGTGGAGAAGTGGTAAGTGATTTTTTATGGAAAGTATCCCTACTTATTAGTTCCAAATTTTTTTTTATTATTTTTATGACCAAGAAAATATTTTGACTGACAAATGGGGTTGGTTTTTAATGCAGAAAAACCAATTCTCCCAAATGAATTTTCAATGCCGATATTTTAGGCCTCAAATTGTTTTTTTCAAATTGTTGAAGGGTTTCTTGGTCCCACTCACTTCCGATTCTGATCTCTGCCCTTCCTCCTCTGCTTCGCCCCATTTTGTGCATTTGTCCGCACATTCGTACAGCGAAAGTCCCCTGAAGGTTTGCAAGGACTGCGCCGAGTCCATGCGGACTCCTTCGGTGCGCAAATAAACAGTTCTGTTCCGACCAGAACAACGACCAGAAGAAGAATGATCAGAAGAAGATCGAGTCGCTGAGTCAGGGAACCCTGTGAGAAGGCGAGGATCAACGGGAAAGTGGAAAGGGGAAATACCCGAAGTGGACGAGGCGATCATTGTATCGATGCTGAAGAGCAAGCTGAACAAGGCCCAAAGCATCAATTAAATTGTTCCAAAAGTTGCGAAGAAACAAGAACAATGGGACCCATTGAACATCGAACTTGAACTGAGTGAGTGAGTAAAGATCCAACAATTTCTGGGTTTTGTAAGGAAATGTTGAAGATTAGTCAGTGATCGAGAGTTGTATGAGTATTCATTTTCAAAAAGGTGCTTTGGAGTAAGAGTCAAAATTCAATTATATAGAATGGTATTATGGGTATTATGTTGTTCGATCCGAAATTGACAAGCAAATGGATGGGTTCAGACAGAACCGAAGAATGGACAGCAAGGGCAATTTGTCGCCCAATTTCAACCCGATGTTTCTGCTGGTCAAGTTCACCGGATCAAGCTTGTTTTCCCCTTCCACTCGACTCCGATAATAACAAGCCCACTTTGGAGGAAAGTTGTG
>LDKF01001541.1:0-20742 GCA_001026735.1 Rotylenchulus reniformis
TCATGCATCACCCATCGATCCATCTCAAAAAATTGATACACTTGCATTTTGGAAAAGTTTAAACCATGTAAATTTTTATGAATTATGACATTTTTATTTTATTTCTATTAAGGACTTTGATTCTCTTAAGAAAGTTGCCTTTGAAATATTCGCAGTGCCTTGTACTTCTGCACCAATAGAAAGGGTTTTTTCCCAAGCGGCTTTTGCAACATCTAGACACAGGAGCAACACCAAACATAATTTGCTTAATGACCAACTTCTTCTTTATTTGAATAATTCCCTTTTTGATTGAATCCTTCTTATTGATGATTTTTTATTCTGTTTTTCATTAAAATTTTCAATTTATTTATTCGGTTTTTTTTCTTCTTAAAATTTTTGTATATAATTTTATAGTAGAAAAAATAACAGCGATTGAAAAAAGTTCGGTCATCTTTGGTTATTTTTGGTCAGCTGACCGGATGACCTGACCTTACCTGACCTGACCGGCGGGTCGGTCATTGGACAGGTCAGTCATTTTTGGATGACCGGAATTTTCGGTCAGGTCAGGTCAGGTCATCGGGCCAAAAACCCCGGTCACAAGAACACTGGTCTGCAGCACTATCCACTAGGCCATAAGTGAATATATATGAGTGTGGTTGACAGGTCGCATTGATATTATGCAAATTTTCTCCCTCAAAAAAATGGAATAGAAAAATAGTCCCTCCCCCTCCTTCCTCACAGCGAGGTTAAAACAAATCCCCCCTGCAATTAGTCCCCCCCTGCAATAGACCACCCTCTGGAGCAGGGCTGGGCGAAACTCGGATTTTGCTCGAAACTCGAAATAGGACGAAATTCGGATGCTTACTCGAAATCGAAACTCGAAATTCGAAACTCAAAAAACCTCGAAATTTCGAGGACTCGAAACTCGAAACTTTTGAAAAATTTCAAAAAAAAATCAAAAATTTCAAACAAAAATTCAAAAATTTCAAAAACATTTGTGAAATTTCAAAAAAGCAAGATAAAGCATGTACAAGATAAATCCTATTAATCCTGTAATAGGATCCTGTCCTGTAATTTTCAAAATCCTGTAAGGACACAGATTGCATAGCCAGAAAAAATTTCAAGGAGAATGAGGAGCGGAAGTCGCCGGCGGCCCCGATAGGGGCCGCCGGCGAAAAACTTTTAAACTGGGGGGGGGGTACCCTTTTCATTATTTTAATCGTAGGGAAACGCTCAGAAACGCGTTTTTAGACATATTTAAACGTATTTTGATGAACTTTTTTCCCTATTTTCCCTATTTCTGTAAGCGCGGCTAAATTTTTCCCTATTTCGCCATTTTTTCCCTATTTTCTTCCTATTTTGGCTTATTTTTTACGAAATTCTTCATCAAAATGCAATAAAAACCGAAAATTTTAGATTTTTTGAAAAAATTTTTTAGTTTTTTTCCGAAAAATTTTTGGAAAATTTTTACTTTTTCCCAAAATTATGGGATAATTTTTAGTTTTTTATTCAACTTTTATCGCAATTTTTTTTTGAAAAAATTTCGAAATTTTTTTAAAATATTTTTTTGTGAATCTTCAATTTTTCTAATGAAAACATCTCAAGATATGGTTACATTGGTTCTAAAAAGGCTTAATATTCTTTTTAAACAAAATTTTTGAATTTTTAGGTCATATTTTGGGGAAAAAATTTCCCTATTTTTGCCTATTTTCGCTAGATAGCTCCCTATTTGGACCCTTTTTTGCTATGTCCCTATTTTGGCTTAGGGAAATTCCCTAAAAGTGCCAGCCCTATTTATCCAGTGTCCTTTATCAGGACCACTGACATCGGAACTCTTTTTTCCTTTATTTTCTTCTTTAAATTTTTTTTTCGGCAAACAGTCATTATATATTCTTGTTTTGGTTTTTATTAAATGGGATAAAATTTAACCATTTTTCTTAATAAAAGATTCCAATTTTTCATTTTTCAGCGGTACTTAATACCCTAATTATATAATAATTTTTTACATTTCCCATCATTATTCCGCCCATAGTATTTCCTGTATTAAGTCCCCGCTGCAATTAGTCCCCCCTGTAATAGACCCCCCTCTGGAGGGGGTTGAAAAATAAATCCCTCCTGCATTAGGACCCCCCGGGGTACTATCCAAGTTGAATTTTTTTTATATCTAGATACAAAAATTTTCAAAATTCAATTGATTTTTTCTGCAATTTCAATATCACACGCCTCAATGTGAGCATTTTCCAATCTTGGTAATTTTTTTGCATGTATTTCGTTCCAGGACCTCATTTTTAGGGGTCTAATTTGGTCTAGGACCTCGTTTTTAGGGGTCAATTTTGGTCTAGGACATTTTTAGGGTGTGTACTTTGGTAATATTAATTTTAGCTGCCGAATATAATATTCCCCACTTACCATATATTTTGAATATAAAAATATTTTGTTCGCAAATGAATAAAAAAAATTCTTTTTAGTTTTTGTTTGATAAAAAGTTAAGAAAAAATTAATTTTTTCTCAACTGGACTCGAACCAAAAGGGTTGAGGTCGTAGTCTGCAGCAGTGTTCTGGTGACCGACTTTGGTCACTGACCAAAATGACCTGACCTGACCTGACCGGTGACTGACCTGACCTGACCAAGGTTTCTGGTCAGGTCATTCCGGTCATGACCACAACCCCTGGTCAGTCATCCGGTCATGACCAGAAATCGAAAAGGTCATGACCGTCGGTCACTGACCGGAATTTGCCAAAGTTCTTGATTTTTTGTTTGAAATGGACTTTTTTGGCACGAATTCTCTTTAAATCTCTCTCTAACGCACTCTTTCGTTTCTCTGACCTTCTCTTCCACACCTGAAGGGGCTCCCCTCGTTCTCGCATTATTGTTTTTATTTGCTTTCTTGTTCTATTATGTTAAACCATCTATATTTTTAATTTTCAATGATTTTATATAATTAATCTGTAATTTTTAGAAATCTTATTCGAATAATGTCTGATATTCTTGAAGAAACGATGAGTGTTGCTGAAAACCTTCTTGGTGCTGCTCCTGGTCCATCAACAACCGCAGAACAAGTACAAAAAACTGATGATCCAGCAAAGAAACAAGAAAGGGCAGGACCAATCTATGAATATACGAAATTTTGGCAAATGGAAAAGCCAAATGCAAAGCAAAGAATTGCGGAACTGAAATGTCACTGACTACGACGGTGCTCAAACGGCATCTCGAAAGAAAACACACAATCTTCAACCGAGAATACAAACAAAAAGTATGAATCATTGATTTAAATTAATTTATATAAAAATCAATTTTTTAAGATTCGGATGCAAGCAGATTGACCTCTTGCTTCATGCATCACCCATCGATCCATCTCAAAAAATTGATACACTTGCATTTTGGAAAAGTTTAAACCATGTAAATTTTTATGAATTATGACATTTTTATTTTATTTCTATTAAGGACTTTGATTCTCTTAAGAAAGTTGCCTTTGAAATATTCGCAGTGCCTTGTACTTCTGCACCGATAGAAAGGGTTTTTTCACAAACAGCTTTTGCAACATCTAGACACAGGAGCAACACCAAACATAATTTGCTTAATGACCAACTTCTTCTTTATTTGAATAATTCCCTTTTTGATTGAATCCTTCTTATTGATGATTTTTTATTTGGTTTTTCATTAAAAATATAACAAATTTTAAATTGATATATTTGGTAATTTTTCTTCTTGAATTTTATAAAAAAATTTAACAGTGATTGAGAAAAAATTTCGGTCATTTTCGGTCATTTTTGGTCAGCTGACCGGATGACCTGACCTGACCTGACCGGAGGGTCGGTCATTGGTCAGGTCAGTCATTTTTGGATGACCGGAATTTTCGGTCAGGTCAGGTCAGGTCATCGGGCCAAAAACCCCGGTCAGTCCAACACTGATTTGGATTGAATTAATAATAAATTATTAAATGTATGTTTAATTAAAAATTAATTTTTTTACCAAATTAATATTCATTTTTCATCTACGGAAAAAGTGAGATCAAGTTATATAAAAATAAATTTTTTGAATAAATAAATAAAAATATTCGAAAATATTAATGATAATTAATTAATTTAATTTTAAAGTTTATAGTGTCTAAAAAATAATAAATGAGTTAGTTCGCTGAAAAATAATGTTGCTGGACTTTCGATCATAATAAAATGATCAATGTGAGAGTTAAATTGCAACATATATTGAAAAAAATTGTTAAAATAAATTAAATTCTGGAACAAATTTATGCCTTAATTTTCAAAGTCGTTTGTTTATTTTAAATGAAAGATAAAAAATTTTCATGAAAAAAATCCTAGGTATTTTTTATAATCAAGATTATATTTTTAAATTTCATCTATAAAGATATAAGAAATTAACATATCTAAACTTATAGAGGTTATGAATTATAAGAATATAAATAAGGTGGATATTGTATAATAAAAATTACTATTTATTGTTTGATAAGGAAGAAAAATTTTCTTTACAAATATTCTTTGCACAAATCATTTTTTATTTATAATTTTTTATTTCTTAATTCTTACAATAAAATATTTATTTGTTAATCTTGTTTATCAATCTAGTATGTATGAAATTTATATAATTTTTAATATAAAATTGATTATTCAATAATAAATAATTTCTAAAAAATTATTTTACATATGTAAATTCAAGTGGTTCATTGACCCTTTCCTTCTCGCTTTATACTATCCGAACCGTGAAGGAGAAGAATTTGGTAATAATACAAGAGTAAAATAATATTGAGAAAAAAATTAATATAAAATTAAAAATTAATTTGATATATTAGATTGAATCAATCATATTAAATTAATAATAATGTAAACTATGAATACGTTTTATAAATATATAACAGCCAAGATATAATTTGGGATGGACCAAATAATTGCTTTATGGATAAATTTTGCAAAAATTTTCCTAATCTCAAAATGAAATAAATTAAATTAAAAACATATAGATAAAAATAAAAAACAAACGATTAATAAACTAATAATTAATGGAGAAAAATAAAAAATAATTTTTTAAAAGCAGAATATAAATGAAGTATAGCCTATGAATAAAAAAAAGTACTTACTCTGAGCGAGAAAATTAATTTTTTCAAAGATAAATTTTAAATATCCTATTAAATTCGAAAGGATTAATAGAATATTAATTTAGAAAATCTTTTAAAAAAAATAAAATTTTATAGAAACTTTTTTCAATATGCAAAAAATTAATTTATTATTTATTTGAACTTTCTCATTAAAAATAAAAAGAAAATATAATAAAGTTTAATTAATTCAATAAATATTTTTAAATAAAGGATTATTTGAACTGAATAGTCAATGATAATAAGAATCTTAAATAAAATAAAATTTTGGGAAAAATAATTTATATATAATAATTTTAAATAACATTTTTTAAAATTTAAACTAATAATAATTGATAATATGAAATACTGATGAAAATTTGAAAAATACAGATATTATATCAATGATATAAAATTTTATTTTTAAAAAAAAAAAAGTTTTAAAATGTATATAAAAAATGAATCATTTTTTTGATTAACCCTGTGCCGTTTTTTGATATTTAAAAAAAATATTTACATAGGGTGTGTAATAAGTTTGAGCCCTCCTCGCCGATTTCGTCAAATTATTTAAAAAAAATCAAATTAAATAAGCTAAACCCTCCAAATATCTATACTATGATCGATGATATGTTGGCTCTTTTTGAGTAATAAATTAATTCTCTTTGCCTATAATTCAGGGGAGTTTGGAAGCAAAATACAACCTGTGGTCATTTTTTACATGGTCAAATTAGACCAAGTTTTTCTCGACAATATAAAGGGCTTAAGGAGCAATTCAAATGCTAACCTGATAGAGCTCAATTTGCTCAATATTCTGGGTAAAAAGGAGCTTCACAACACATCAGTCAAAATTTTTCACGGTGGTCTAATTTTCAACATTGATTTTGAGCTGACCATCCAAAAAATTATTTAGCCATGAAATGACAAAAACAGGCCACGGGAATCAAATTTTTGAGATATATAGCCTATTTTGACATAATAGTATTGAAATAAAATGATTTGTGAATTTGAAAAGCCTCACAGATGAAATTTCAATTTTTCCCACTAAAAAGACCCTAATTTTATGGGGTTTTTGGTGACCAGCTAAAATCTTTGTTTGAATTTTGTGAAATCTTTCTTTAATGTGCAATAAAAAAGGGTTTTATGTACTATCTTTTTACAGCAGTTTCAATTTTTTAACTTTGCAAAAAGCCTTAATTAGAGTCCATCGAAATAGTGTGGTCGAAATTCAATGTTGGGTAATTTATTCCAAAAATCATAAAAATATTTTTTTGAGAGTTAAGCTTTATTTTTCTATCGAAAATCAAAGAATATAATTTGGCCTACAATATGAAAAAAAGTTGAAAAGAATTGGAGGTAAAACATAATAGTTATGAATTTTTTAAAATGATCCTATGCAGAGGGCTCAAAACTTATTACACACCCTAAGTAAATAGTAAATCTTGCCAATGGGAAATTTCGCAACAATTTTAAATAAATGATCAAGAGTAGATTATACAAAAAATAATACAAATTCTCGAAACTTTGAAATAAATAAAAAATTATATAATTAATCAACATATAATTATTTTTTTCCACATAAAAAAGAATAATATAATTAATATTTTTTAAATGAATCGAATTTATTGCGATTTATTGAATCGATTTTTAAAGATTAATAAATATGCTTATTTTAATGAAAAGCATAAAATCATAAAAGACAAATAAACGATTAGTAACTATATTATTATTTATTATTTTATATGAGTTCAATATTCCTTTATTAAAATTTTAAATAAAGAAAATTAAGTAATAAAAATTAATGAAAGAATAAATCTAAAATTTAATTTGCTCAACATTTATAATAAAAAATTAATCGTTGATATAATATTATATCAATTAATAAATAAAAATGAAATAAAACAATTAACTTAAAATAAACAATTTTAAATAACATATAATATATGAATAAGTATGATTATATACCATTTACGATAGATAAATCAAACTTGTGACAGAGGATGTGGTGATTTTCCCAATATATATTGGTTTATCTTATAGGAAATTCTTCTGAATTAATTTCGGGAAATATCTAATAAAAAAAGAATTAAGCTAAAATGCAGTTGTTATATTAGAAGCGGATTGATAATGTCTCTTGAAAATATGCAAAAAATTTCTATAATTTAAAAATTAAAATTAAAAATTAACACTATAATTACAAAAAAATAAAAATTTGATAATGAATGTGAAGGATATAAAAGATAATATATTTTTCTATGGTAACAAATATAACTACTTAAGTAACATATGAAAATAATATATTTTTTCAATAACTAGTTGAAATAAAATATCTTAATAAATGAAAAGACAAGCTCAAGACAAGACAATGAAAAGACAAGCTCAAGCAAAGAAAGCGAGACAGCTCCTCGCGATGGCTATGCCGTCTTCTCGTGACTATGATTTTTTTAATAATTTTTTAAAAATATTTTTATATAATAAATTGCATAAATAATGCGTTTAAATTTTATTACTTATTTTAAATTTAATTATAAATTTGATTTTTCAAATTTGCTTAATATTTTATTTAGTGCATTAAAATTATATATATAATTATTATTAAATTTAAAAGAAATATAAGAATTTAAATGCATTAAATAATTTTTAAGACTATTAAATAAAAAATTTAATGAAAATTTAAAAAAATACACAATTGCCTAGGTAAAAAATTAACTCATTTTATGTTTTTTTTACTTTTATATTTCTAAACAATTGATTAATTATTTATGATTTTTAAAATGATTTATTTTTATTTCATTGATTATTTTTTGTTCTAATTTAATAAAAAAATAAATAAAATTCAAATTTTGTTTTAAGTTTTGATTGTGATTATATCAAACTTTTTGATAATGTTTTTTATGGTCATAAAATATTTTGGTTGTTTTAATATTTTAAGAAAATTATTTGATTAAAATAATGATTAAATTTATTAAAAATGGTTTATTTTTAATGTCGACAGTTATCAGCTCTATTTTTATGTTTTTAAATATTTTTTAAATTTTTTTATTTTGAGAATTATTTGGAGTTAATCAATTTATTGAACAGACGACTATTTTTCATTGTTATATTAAGTATAGAGTATTTTTATTAGTATCTAATAAACAATAAATTATGCAAAAAAATTTAATGTACCAATACTTATCAGCATAATAAATCTACAAATTTATCTATTAATAGTATCTAATTTTCAATTTAAATTTATCTAATAGTTGTTAATAACAAACTTCAATAAATGATAATATATAAGTTTGACTTTCACATAAGCAGATGTGAGTATAATTCTCCGGTACTTGAGATGGGGTAATTTAACTAGCAGTAAAAATGAAAATAGGAACAATTTAGAATAATCTATCATCGTTCATGCTGATTTTGCTTTATAATAGATTATTCATCACTTCTATAGATTCGTTGATTTGTCCATTCGTATTCTTTATACTTTTATATTTTATGCGTTTTTTATTTTCTTCGAATTATTAAAGTTTATTTTAATTTAAAAATCCAAATGGATGCATTGAGTTTTTGTTATTTGGTATTTTAGAAAATTAGTTTAAACTTTGGTTTAAATTTATTTTTCTGTCTTAAAGATTAATCCCTTGTCAGAGTTAAAATATTTGCAATCAATATTTAATCAAATAAAAATTTTTCCTTTTGCTTTAAAAATTTAAAAATAAAAATTTATTCGTCATATACTCTTTTCCCTTTGTATATGTTATAAAGTAATTAGTTCTATTATTTTAATTAGTTCTAAAATTCAGATTAGTATTAAAAATGTATTTTATTTTGAAATTACAGTTATGAAATTTTTCTGCGAGAAATTTTTTCTCTTTAATATAATTTCATTATTTAAATTATTTCACTAAAATTATTTTTTAACCAAATTTTTCAATATTTTCTAATCATATAATTTATTATTTTAGTAGAAAATTTTTATATGAAAAAAAATAAATGTATTCCTCCTTCTAGCATGCGCCTTTCCCCTGAAGGCGAAAAAATAATGTAATTAATTTAGTTGAATTATATTATTTAAAAGCATTTTAAAGTTCAAATATTTCCAAATCAAAAAATTCAGATTAGTATTAAAAAGAATTATATATAAATTTAATAAAAATGTTTTACTTTTTTGGCCAAATCATATACGTAAGATTTAAAGGTATCATTTCTATTAAGAACTAAAAATATTTTTCATTTTATTCTTTGTATTTTATTAAATAATTTTGAATTTTTTTATTTTATAATTTTTTAGCGGCTATTCCTTACTGGAAAAAATTATTAATTCTAGTATTTTTTATATTTTGTCATTGCTCCATTTGATCAGTCGGATTATCAATTAAATTAAAAATTAATCGTTATATATTTAACAATCATATATTTAAAATTTTATGATTAAATATTTTAAATAATTTAATTTTAAATGAATATTGAATTTCTAATAAATTACATAAATTTAGGCCCTTATTTATAGCATAAATAGAATTGATTAAACCATCAGCTGCACAAATTATACTTATATGTTATTAATTTAATTTATATTAATTTATCTTAAAATTTATTTTTATTGCTGATTTAATTAATTCATTCATAAATCTATTTTTATGAATAAAAAATAAAACATTCAGTCTTTTATTTAATTTTTTATAACCTCATTTTTGACTTTTCATAAATTTATTATTAGAAAGGATCTATTTATTTCTTGCTATTTTTAGAACTAAACAAACATAAATAATTATTTAAAATTACCAATATTCTAATATAAATCTCAATCAATATTCTATAAAATTAATTTTTATTTATATCATAATAAAAATTCATTATAAAAAAGAATTAAAAACCTAAATTTGTAATTTATAAGAATTATTGTAAAAATAATATATTATTCATATCCCAAATTAAGTATAGCTATAATTTCTTTGTCAGTAATTTATTGATTTTTTTTGTATTGTAAATAATGAAATTAAAATATAGGAGTGGTATGTGATAAATAATGCCTCTTATTTTTTACAGCATCGGATAAATCTTGCCATGCGCGACCTATTTAAATGTTTAACAATATATAATTTTTTTGTTTCGCGTGATTAATTTCATATTTTAAATTATGATTTTTCTTATAACTTAGCAGATAACAATTAATAATTAATTTTAAAAATATATATGTTTTAAATTGTTAATATTATATTATAAGAATTTGACCATTTTAATATGTATTGATTTTTTAATTTTATTTTTTATTCAACTTATCTTTATTTATTAACATTTATTATTTTTAACTTTTCTTTATTTTATCTTTATTTATTAACATATATTTTATTTTTATTAATGTTTTAAATTAATATTTATATTTATTTAATTTTTTATTTTATCAAATTCATGCTCGACATCCTCTATGTTGTAAGCTAATTTATTAATTTTCTTTTCCAATATGGTAATTCTTTTTTGGATTTTTGCAATTTTTGATTTTTTTCAAGTATTTCATTAAGTGTAATTGAAATTTCAATTTCTGAAAAAGAGGAATTTTGATAACTTCTTTTTGTGGTAAATTCGCGATCATGTTGTTGTACACCAAAATCTTCTAAGAAAACGATATAATTTAATTTTGCTAAATTTAAATTATAGCTTGATTTGCTTACTAGCCAGATTTATTCTTGGTTATTCAATGTCGTGTTCCATGAAATTGCTTAAATAATTGATCTAGATTTATTTTTATATTGCTTATTTAAAAATATTAATTAAAATATTTATGCGTGATATATTTTTTATATGCATCATTGGTAATTAATTCTTTGCTGCTTTTTCAAAGTTTGATCAAAGTTTATTGGCTTTATCCAATCTATTATAGCTTTCTTCTCTCGTTAGTTAGCTAGAGCTGATTTCGTGCCAATTTGACTGAATAACAATTTAGTGGATTTTGAGAATATTAAAAAATTATTAAAAATCGAAAAAGTCAATATAATCGTTTTGGGTGTCAATCAAGAGGGGGAGGGGCAAATTTTGTCAAAATGTAATTGTAATTTCAAAAATAGTGTTAATATGATCTATTTGCTCTCTTTTTTCGGTTAGGCGCTCTAGGCTTTACAAGCATTTTTTTACGAGTGGGTGTAAAGGCGTATTCTGGATACTTAATTTGGATGTTCTTTTTATATTTTAGTTTTTATTTAGCTAGTTTTGCCTTAGTACTGGTTGATGAAGATTCTATCTTTTTTTCCTTTGGATTTATAGAGTTCAAATGCTAAAATTCGTTTAAGCTGAGTTTATTGATCACATTAGATTCGACTGATTGATACTGAAATGAGTTTGTTTGAGAATAGGATAAAAAAAATTTTTTTATTAAATTTTTAATAAAAAATTATTATTATATAATATTTTTTTAATTTTTAATGAATTGATATTGTATTTATTTAATTAATTATTTTTAGCCAAAATATATGAAATACAATTATGATCACTTATTCGGAATCGGATGAATATTCGTCGGACGTCTTATAAAGTAGGAATAACGGCTTATGAGTAGGAATACCATAAACTACGAATAGGAATTTGTTTATTTTTTTAATAATTTTTACAATTATTTACATTAAGACAGCAACTACAACTTCAGATGCATATTTAGGTAAATTTACTCATAGGTAAAATTACTCATAAAATGTTAGTAATATATTTATTTATTTGCTATATTTGGCATAATTGCATCGATTAATTATTTATTCATGGTTAATTTATTGATAATTATTTAAATATAAAGGAAAAAATATATAAAAATTATTTCATTTTTATAAATTCAGAGTAGAATAATTTATTTTATTAATTGCAAATTTATTGGTGCTTTCTTTCTTTCAGAGGCATTTCAGAACCATTCTGCTTATTCGTTCGATTATATCTTATTATCGCAGATCATATAATTATCGCACATCATATAGATTGAATAAGTTTTATATTTTTTTTTATAATTAACTGTTAGCTCAAATGAGCTGCTGGAGTAAATTTTAATTTTACTGTGTATTTTTTATTTTTGCTGGAGTAAAATTTTTGCTTTATATTTCTTATCATTATAAAATATTTTTATATACATATATTTTTATATACAAATAAATGTTCTTATATATGAAGCATTGATAATGTTTCATTTGTTAATCCTATAAATATGTTAATCCTATAATTTCTAATTACTAGTAAACTCAATTTTATTAATGAAATTGCCTTTAAAAATGCGAGAACTTTCGGACGAATTTTGAGCGAAACCTGCGGGAAATATATATATAAGAACATTTATTTGTTTTCACTGCGTATGTAAAAAGATGAATTAAGTTTTTCTCTAGTAGAATCGCATTAATATTGCATATTCCCATATTTTAATAGTTGGATTTTATGGATAAAATATTTTTATATAAATTATATTTGTAATTCTCTTTCATTATCAAGCTTCTCTTCTATGGACGTTATATTTATAGACATTTTATTTTCTGATACATTTCACTCGAATATAATTTATTATTGTATTTTTATAAAAACGTTTTTATAGATTACACTATTTTTTAGATTATACTAAATAGTCGTCTCTCTAATGTAGAACCATAAAAAAATTAGTATGGCTGGGGTTTTCTTAATTGGCATCCATTGGATAGTTTTTTTTAAATTTTTTTTCAAAAATCCATGAATTTTATTTATAATATATTTTTATCAATAATTTGTATTTCTTAGTTAAGATAAATTCTATATTAATTATTTTATTTAAAATAATTTTAAAAATCTCTATCTGCTGAAATTTATAAAGATTTTATTTTCAAGTCTTTATGATTTATTATTTAATAAATAGCGATTATAATTATATATTTTTGGTTGAGCTTTGAATTAAATATAAAGAAAATATTTGCGAGTGATGTGATAGGTCTATTTTTTTAAAATTACAAATATTTTGCAAATTTTATAAAAATATAAATTTTATTTATATTTCATATATCTATTTAGTACTATTATTATTTAATAAATATTCAGCTCTCTCGTAAAATTATTTTAAGTATAATTTTTTAATATATGATTTATTTAAAATTCAATAGATAATCTTGAAAATAATATAGTATTTAAATTTTAAAGAAATTTGAAGAATAAAAAAAATTAGAACTTTAAAAGAATCCATAAAGCGAAAATATGACCAAAGAATTGAGTATTGCATATATGAATTAATTAAAGTTAAACAAATTTTATATAAATGAAAATAAATATAAAACATGTTAAATTCGCAAATTTCGGTCAATTATGTAATTGTTGTAGATTATCATGTGGTCGTGAGATATAAATAATGAATAGTAAATTAAAAATAAAATTAATAAATAAATAATGAATAATAAAATTAAAAAAAGTCTTTTTTGCCAACTCTCCAAGTTTTGCAATAATAATAAAGCTATCTGTTAAAACAAATTTAATTTTTTTAAATAATATTCTGCTGGTTTCAATATAAATTATGCTTTTTTATTTTTAAACTCGTTAATTTATGATGATATATTTAAAAACCTCTACAATAATGTATTATTTGTAAATGTTTTTCATAAATATTTAAAAATAATTCAAATTCATAATTTTATTTTATCTATCTGTGTTAAGTTACTCTCCAATATAAATTAAAAAATTAACTGTTATTTTTATTAACTCATTAAGAAACTAATTTTGTTGCTATTTTTATTAACTTCTCACAGAATATTAAATTTACTTTATTTTTATTTTTTTGGAATAAAATAAAAAAAATCACTATATTCGAAGTAATTTGGTTCGATTTCTTTTTAAATTTGACAAAGGAATATTAATAAATTAGAAATTTGTTGGCCTGTTTATAGAAATAAAACTTAATCAGAGCGATTTTTCATCATTTTAAATTATATTTAAAAGAAAAATTATGTTTTAGAAAATTACAAGCTTTATTCTTTTTTATATTTCAGTTTTTTTAAAAAAAAGTTAAATATCGAACAACCTATGTTAAATATAATTCTTCCTCTGATCTTTAAAATTTCTAGTTTCAATATTGAAAAATCCTCGAATTTAAATCAAATTGCTTATATTCAAAATTCCCCTTTTTAATTTATTTAATTGTAATCCGTTCATTTTTAATATTTTTGTATTTTGCGTTTATTTAAATGATATTTAGATGTTAGATTATGTTTAATTTTTGGACCCAACACTAATAGTTGGTTGGCAAAAGCAATTCGTGGCCATCCAATCATCCGGCACAGTTGTCAAAAATTCTTCTAAATATTTTTGTTGTATGCATATTTGCGTATTTATAATAATAAATTTTTTGTTTTTATTTTATATGCTCAATAAAATAGAATATTAAATAAATTCAGCAATTTGAACGGTTAGAAAAAATTAAAAAATTAAGCTAAGAATTATCGCATGTGTGTATATCATAATTTATATAAATATTTATACTTTATTTATAATATATTATTAAAGATAATTGATATAATATAAAGTTACTTTGTATAAAATTCTAAACAGATCTGATCCAATAATTATTTTTAAATAAATTAAATTTTTCTACTTTTTTATTAAATCAAAATTTTTTATTAATATATCTTTGTTTTTATATATATTTCTTAGCAGAATAATAATTATATCCTTAGCAAATTAATCAATAATTAATATTTAAATACATAATTAAAATATTTGTTTATTTATATTTTAAATATTAACAAAAATTTAAATTAAATTTGCCATGGATTTATTTAGAATAATTCCTTATGGAAATAAAAGTTTCTATTATAATATTCTAATTTAATTCAATAATAAGCAACTTTTTTGTTACAAAGAATTCTACTATTTTATTATGCAAAATATTAAATAAAAAATTTATCACTTGAATATCAAATGTAAATACATAAACACTTTACAGGAATCTTAATAATCACTAAGACCCTTCAATTCAATTTTTCACCTTTCATTTTTGCTTTCTGGAATAGATATATCATTACTAGGGTCCCCAAAAATATGGATAAAAAATCGCAAAATATGGCCATAAAATATGGATAAAAAAGTGCCAAATATGGATGAAAATATGGAAATTTTCCCAAAATATGGAAAAATATGGAAAATATATGGATAAAAATTTTTATCAATAAGTTAACAAAAAAGGAAAATTTTAATGAAAATTGGTGACAAAAAATCAATTTTGGTTGCAAATGAGGTACATTTCAAGATTCTTCAAAGTAAAGCGCATACGGTTATCGGAAAGAGTGGATTTGTAAATGGAAAAAGAGCGCTCAACATCGCAAGAAGTAAGAGGGGCAAATTTATAAAAGGGAATGAGATTAGCAGGGACATTAATTTCAGCATGGTTTCCTGAAAGAATTTGACAAAATTGGGCGATAATTTCAATGCCGGGATTTTTCTCAACAATTGAAACAAATTTTTGGCGGACTTCGATTGATTTTTCACCAATGGCACTATCCATTTGATTCTGTACATTTGCAAAAATTTCCAACGATTCGTGGATACTCAGTCCTTAATTATATCTTTTTTCAATTTTAGGGTTTTTTTGCAAGTTTTGCGATTAATTATTTTATTTTCAAACCTTGGGTTTCCAATTTTGTTATGGCTGGGACCAATCCTCCAAAATTTGAATGAATAAAAGCCAGATCCTGCCAGATTGATGCGGTGAAACACTCAATTCCTTCTCTGATACAAGCAGCCTCAGACGGATCAAAAGATGAGACAATCTAATTTAAAGAATCNGAAATCCATGAGCACCACCTTGTAAGACAGGGCTTTGGAGGCAAGGGGATGTCCGGAAATTGGTTTCGGAATTTTCGAATGCGCGAAGGGCACTTGTTAAAAATCTGCTTTGTTTTCGCTATTAATTTATCTGGTCCAGGAAAAAGGTCCCTGATTTTTTCCGCCACCCTATGGAGCCCGTGTGCCAGACATGTAATATGCAATAAATTTGGCATGAAAACCTTAATTTTTTAATTTGTTAAAATTTCATATTTTTAAAAATACTTTCAAATGTTTGATTGACTTTTTCATATAGGATGCACCGTCGGTAACAGCCCACAAAGCTTTTTGTTTATCCAATTCAAATGTTTCTCAAAATATTAATTTACTTTTATTTTTATAAAACAAAAAATAATACCAATTCCCTCGTTAACAAATCTCGCGACTGTTGCATAGTCAACTTTCTCCATCATTTTGACCGAGATCAACTTCGGGGGGTGCCATTTCTGCCCGTCAAGTTTGCCAATAAGCAAATTTGATATCGATCTGCCTTGTTTGTCTGTAGTTTCATCCACAGACAACCAAAAATATGCATTCGAAAATTCTTTTTTGATATGTTCCACTTTCTTTAATCTTTTTTAATTTTAGCAAAATGTTAAAAGTAAACCTGGTTGAAATTGATTTCCAAATAATTTCGCATAGTCTGTCTGCATGGAATTGCTTTTCCACAGTATTTGTCCAAAAAGTTGCGAAATGTTTGATTATTCAATTTTTCGAAGGGTATGTTTGCCGCCACCATTGCTTGGCAAAGCTCGAAGGAGAATTGGTCCGGGATGTTTGTGTCCGCTGGTGTCAAGAACTGCTGCTTTTGTCTTTGCTGTGTCGCTTGTTGCCGCTGAACATTCGCTTGATGTTTCGCCGTTTGGTCATGTTGCTTGAGTTGAAAAAACTGCTCTGACGGTGCCTGTCGTTTATTTAAAAAATTATATTTTCGTTGACCGAAAAAAGTTGTTGCCTGTTGTCCACAGGGTTGGCAGAAAATGATCTTTCCATCTGTTGTATACATGGAATTTCCGTTGATTCTGTTGATCCAATCACGAAGCCACGCCGCCTTTGATTTGGTTTTCGGCATTTTTAGCTAAAAATCTGAAAAATTTATGTTTTTTTTTCAAAAAATTCTCCAAAAATGGCGAAATATGGACGAAAAAATGGAAAATATGGAATATGGACAAAAAGTCCGAAATATGGAAAAATATGGAAAATATGGATTATAAAATGATGTCTAGAAGGTTCTAATAAAGCTAAAAATGTGTTTTACGTGCTTTCCAGGCCATTATGAGTGCTCAGAAAAAATATGGATTTCCATATGATTGTGGACCCTAATCATTACCAAATAAGCATAATAATCAATTCATCGAGCCGTATGCTATTATCTTAGAATCCAAATAATTATAAAGCCAACAAATATTTCCATACATTAAAACTTAATTATATTTGAAACTTAATGTATACAGGTAATTTCTAGCATTAAGTAGTTTCAATTTCAAATGATAACTCATTTATACTTTCACTTCTCAAATCATTGTCTATCGATCAAAGATAATCAGTAATTTTATAAATTATAAGCTTTTTTATGTAACATTGAGATTAATTTTAGATTTTATTCAATTTTTATTTTACTTTGTAATTTTAATCGTCTTTTTAAATATTTATTTTTGTTAAATAAAATTTTATTTTCTTTATTTTCAATTTGATTTATTTTCTTTATCTTCATATTTAATAAAATATAAAATAAAATAATGGCTGCTGTTTCCAGGGCATTGGCTGCTTGTTTCGATAATCCTTTTCATTTAATAATAATATGATTGCTAAAACCTTTATTAAAAACAATATTTTACCCATTTTTTAAATTATAACTATAATTATAGAATGTTGTGAATTAATTTTTCTTGGTTTTTTTTTGAAAAATTTCATCGAATTTTTAATTATTTCTAAATTTTAGTGTTTCTAATAACTAAAATTTCTCAATTGTATAATTTCTTTGAAAATTCAGGTTATTTTTATTTACCAATTTAAATAATTGATTTATTTTCAAATTATTTTCTTATCAAGAATTCTCATTTAAAAAGGGAATTGTTGACTTGTAATTAATTATTTTATAGATTGGGTAATCAGAGCTCACTTTTTTCTATTTATATTTTTAATTTTAATTGAAAAAGAAAATTACATATTTTGTAATAAAGTTAAATTTGGTTTTTAATGAACTTTAGCATTTCTTTATAGATTTGTATTTCAAGTGCTCTTCGAGTGGGATATTTAAAACCCGAAATCATATGTAGCAATGTATATAAAAAGAAATGCAAATTTTAATAAAAAATAGAGAAAACCATCTGCAAAATTCGTTTTGTGGATGGAAGAAAATGTATTAGTGGGTATAAAAATTAAATTTGGTTTTTTTAATAAACTTTTTTTAATAAAAAATAATCGATTTGAGTTACATGGGTAAACATAACAGAAAATTCAATGTTTTTGCTTTTTCTCAACTTCATTATATTTAATATATTCTCATTATTTTTCACTAACTTTATATAATTTTTTGAAATTTTTATCTAAAATTTGCTGATTAACAGTTTTTACAATATAAAGCGTCATTTAATCTTATTGAAAAAAATGGCTAGTTAAAATTATATAATTTAGTTTTTTAAAGAAGTAACAAGTCACTTTTATGAAGTAATTTTTTAAATAAATATTTATATTATAGCTTTTTATATTTAATTCATGAATATTTATTAATTCACTTATAAACTTATTATCTATGGAAAATAATTTGAAAATATATATTTTTTATTTTTTAGTGATTTATTTTTTATTGTTTTAATAAAAAAATATATATAATAACTTATATCAGCTCAAATTATAAAAAATTTATAGTTTTTATATTTTGCTTAATTTAATTAATTATTTTCAATATTTTAGATGGATCCATCATAATTATTAATTAATCATTTTATTTCATGATTTCACATTTGGAACAAACAATTGAAGATCGTAAAAAAATAATTTTTAATTTCTATTGTTACGGGATAAATAATTTATATTAAATGACCTTACAGCTATATTAAATTCAGATATAATTATTTTAGTTCTAATTAAAGTTTGTTAATTCGATTTAACTATAATTTTTTTATATTTTAAAAAATTCATTACTATGGTGATAATCCAATATTATAAATAAATAGTCAATTAAATTAATTTTTATTTAAGGATTATAGTTAATTTTCGCTAATATAATCAAAGATTTTAATTTATATAGTTTTATTTTTCTTAATTTTTAAATATATTTAACTTTTATAGAAAAGATTTAAATGTTTATCATAAATTGTTTCTAGTTGTTCTTACCATAGTTCCTAGAGCTTACTCGTGGGAGTTATTAACTTTTAACTATTTTGAATTGTCTATAAGATTAATAACAACTTTTGAATTATAAATTTTCATAAATAATCAAGTTTGACAAACATAGAATGAACTTGAAATTTATTGCCCAAAAATTTTACTTTTGGAAGGGTAAACTTTTTTTGATAGGTCTGAATGGTGGGTTTGGTATAATTTAAATGCTGATTTTATTTTTCCAATTTTTTGACTTACTAAATATTTTATTGCCGATTAACTAAATATTTTATTGCCGATTAAATTTTGGTCATTAGATTTTTTCAACTATTGTTTTATTTTTAATTTACATTTCACTATCAGATTCATTAATTATAATTATGTTATATTTTAATTATTTTATTTTTAAAATTCCTAGATATTTCATTTAGTTTGTTAATTGAGAATTAAAACTATTTATTATTTTTAATGTATAATCTTTTGCATTTCTCATGGGAAATGAATAACAAGACTAACTTTTATTTAGAGCTGATAAAATAATTTATTTATAACCTCATAAATAAAATAAAGTGATTTTTTAATAATAACGATTTTTTAATTATTTTGTTGAATAAATATTTATTTAAAAATAACGAAAAAATATGTTTGTTTTTGAAAATAATTATTATTTAATAATTCGTTCCTTTATTTATTGTATAGAAATTATATTTTA
The DNA here is from genome assembly GCA_001026735.1 of Rotylenchulus reniformis. NCBI lineage: Eukaryota > Metazoa > Nematoda > Chromadorea > Rhabditida > Hoplolaimidae > Rotylenchulus > Rotylenchulus reniformis. Next base: position 19,894 of record LDKF01001541.1, read on the forward strand.
TTAGAAAAACTTTTTTTAGGAATAAATGCTACTATGCATATGATATGCATATAAAGAGCGTATTTTTCTTAATTTATGATAAGAAATTAATCAATAAATTTATCGGTTTTTGAATTATTTTATTTTCTGAATATTTTTCTTGCTTAAAATAGAATTAATATATTAATAATTCTGAATTCATAAGAGTTCATTGTCAAACGAAGCGGGAATAAAATCTTAATAAATATTTCATAAAAATAATTAGAAATGAATGTTAATCAGATTATTTACTGGTGATTTAATTAATCCACCAAAGAGAGGTGGTTCAAATTGAAGAGTAAATGAACACTCGCCCAAATTTTAATAGAAAATATTCATTAGTTCTAAATTTTTTTATTTTTAATTTGGATCATTTTTATTCGTTTTAATTTTCAGCTTTTCCTTAAATATTTTTTAATTTAAAAATTTTATTAATAGTTAATATCAAAAACGAAATAATAAAATTTTGTAAAAATTATTTCAAAGCAACTAAAATTTATTTTTAATTGTCGCATTAAATTTTCTTTTGATAGAAAGCATTATTTATTTTTTTTAAATTATTTAGATTTTTATTATAATTTAAAGCATTAATTGTTCAAAAATTTTATATAATAAATTTAGAATAATGTTGTTGAGTGTTATTTTTATTAATTTGTAAAAATTTAGAGACTAATTTATTAAGCAATTTTCTATGATTTGGATGGTTAAATTTTTATTTTCTACCATTAACAAGTGGTAAATTAGAGAAAAATAACTGGTCCTTCAGCAAAAATTTTTAGCATTCTTATTTATTTATTTTTTTAAAGATTGTGTTTATAATATATTTATTTT
>LDKF01001541.1:23699-35525 GCA_001026735.1 Rotylenchulus reniformis
CTAACATTCACTTTTATTCAGATTATTAGATCTAAGTATTGAATTTTATGCATACTATATAATATATAACATATTAAACTGAACTTTAAGCCATGAAACTGTTATTTTGGTTACTAAAAAAGTAAGCCAATTTTTATAATATAAAACACAATGCATTTACATTTTTAATTTTTTCTAGTGTTCAATAAATAATTTTGTTTTTATGCAGAGTACTAAAATGAATTAAAATAATTTTAAAATATTGTAATTTATTTTTTTATACTTATATTACATAATTCGTTTACTAAAGCTCATAACAAGAGGAATGAAGGCTACGGATTGTTGTAGTTTTTTATTTATATATAATTTTTCGTTATATACAAGAAAATAAATTATATTTATAGCTTTTATTGTTATTTTTTCTTTCAAGATACAATTTAATACTTTTACTTTTATATATAAAAGAATCTTCGATATGGAAAAATAAAAATAATTATTAAAATTAAAATTTATTACAAACATATTTATAGGTAAGACGATATGTATTATTAAATTTAATAATATTATAAAATTTTTGGCTTCTATAATTGTATTTAAAAATCACAATTATTTTACATAAAATTATAATTTGAATCTACAAATATTTAACTCCATCATTAAATAAAAGACCATAGAAACAGACGATGCAATTCCGCCAGATTCTACAAAACACAACATTAGAAATTTTGCTATCAAAAAATTTAAAATTATATAATCAATAATAAATGAGAATTTAAATTATAATTAAAATAAGAAATAAGTAATTTCATAAAGATTTGATTATATTTGGAAATTTATTAGGAAATAAATTCAAAAAATACAATATATTTTATTATAAAAATTACACGTCATCCGTTAAAATATATCTTATTTTAATGTCTTTTTTTCTGAATCGACCAAATTCTGCATCCAGTATACATCTAAAAAATATCATCATAAAATGCTCGGATCAAAAAATAAATTAAATTTCTAAATTAGAAAATGTAACATGCTAAAAATAAATTTATTTAAAAGATTTTTGTTAAAAAACTGAATAAATTCGAAATGATGGTGACTCGAAGAATTTCTTTTAAAAAATTTGAATGTATTATGAGAATATAAACAAAAATTTATTAATTTTTTAACATGAAAAAATTAATTATGCAGATAAATCTGAATTAAAGTTATATAAGTTAATACGAAATAATAAGAGAATTATTCATATAAAAAATAAAAAAAAAGATAAAATAGAAATGAATGAAAATTTTTTACCCTATAATATATTAATAACTTTTTTGCCTTAAAACAATAGAAAAGGGGCTTAAATTCATAAAGAATTGTAAGGATGATTATCAGAAATTTTTTGAAAGTTTATTTTGAATGATTAAATAAAAGAAAAAATAAATGTAAATAAAGGAGGAAATATTTTATCAAAGATTGTGATAGATTCCGTTAAAAAATTACTTAATTTGGAAATAGCAGTTAAAAACATAATAAAAAATAAAAATAACAAATATAAAATTGATTTACAGAAGTTAAAAACAACTTTTATATTTATTTTCTTAAAGCTTATTTTATTTCTTAAAGCTTATAAAATTATTAGTTTCAAAAAAGTTACCAAAAATTAAAATTTAGAAATATATTTTATTATATTCAATAGATATGAATATGTTTAAATAAAAAAAATCGTCAAGCGAAATTGAGAATTTGGAAACAACAAATGAAAAAAGAATATTTTATCAGTGGGAATGAAAAGATTATTAATATTATTTATAAAAAATTCAACATCACAATTAAAATGATAATATTAAATATGATGTTTGAGCAAGCTACATAAATTTCTTGAAAAAATAAAATTATTAGTTTATTATTAGTACTATCTATTAGAAATATAATGAGTTTATTATTTGAATAATAATAAAATAATTCATCGTTAATAAAATTTTATTTTAAAATCAGCTTAATGACCTATTTTATGACTCCGATTTCTCGATGCGAGAAAGGAACATATAGTCACAAAACAATTGCCCGGAAAATTGAAGAAAAATTATTAATTAAAACAATTTTTTAAAATTCCGTTATGACCATATTTTATGATTTTCATCCATTTTCCCCAGCTCTAATAATAGCCCATTCATTTTGATGCACCAAAACTCTTTAAAAATATTCTTTCATAACCAAAATTGTAATTTTTTTAAATTTATTAACGACAAGTAACATTGAATCTAAAAATATAATAAATTAAATAAATAGTTCACTATAATTTTTATTAATTTTTTTTATTAAACCATGAAATTGGTCATCTGCAAAACCGAAATTCCTCAAATGCCATATCGAGCATATAAAGTCTAATGTTAGTGTAAAATCACTATAGTTCACCAATAAATCTTAATCGGTAAAAGAAATTTTATAATTTAATTATTAGTACATTATAATAAAAATAAAATACTATATGCTAAAAAAATTTATTGTTTATTTATTTTTTCTATGATATTATTAAAAGTTGAAATTATGAAGAAATTTGTAAAAAATATTTTTAAAATAAACTCAAAAGGAGTGAATGAGTAAATACTATTAGGATAAAAAAAATTTTGGAATTATTTTTATGTAAAATTCATATATTATTTGAGTAAATTCACTATCTCATTACAAAGGATGCCATAAAATATGGATTTTGCATTATAAATTTAAGTATTAATTTATGAAACTAAATAATGCATAATATAATTGAAAAGATGTTCTTTAATTAAATAAAAATTATAAAAATTTAAATATTTATAAATTATATTTTTTGTTTTATTTCATTTAAGATATTCTATAACAATTCAAAAAAATAGAAATTTATTTTAAATTATTCGACTAAAAATAATAAATGAAAATGAATTCAAATTTAATTAAAAAAATCGCGGCCAAAAGTAAAAAGCTAAAAAACTTTACTTTGGATTTTTTAAAATAATAAATAGGATAATAATAGAAAAATAATAAGTGGTAATTGTTTCAATTAAACTGGAAATTTTACAATTCAATATTTAATTATAAAAATTTTATTTTAATAAAAATAATTATTTAATTGGTTTTATGAATATAAAAGAAACAAAATATATAATCTAAAATATAAAATTTTAATTCATAACGATTTTTGAAAGAAAACTCCCACTTCTATTTACGATCAATTTTGAACAAGAATTTTTTTATAAATTAAGAAAATTGAGCCGTGTGATCCCTGGACTAGGATACTGGACTAGGATTAATCTCAAACATAATGGTGTAAAAATAAAAATGAAAAATCGGGCAAAAATAAAAAAATAAAAATATTATATCCATCAAAAAAATAGTACTATATTATATACCAGGTCGTACCATAAAAAAGTTCGCTTTTGGTATTCACGTGAGCATAACTTACTAAATATGATTCAAAAAATCTATTAACTTCTGAAAAGATACTCCTATATGTCCTCTACATTTTTGCTTTTTATACCATTATCATATCTGTTGAAATTTTCGAGAAAAAAATTCCCGAAGTGGACAAGGTCAAAAATGGCCAAACCGGTTTTTCGGGTTTAAAATCGGGTTTTTAATAGGAAACTGAGCTGTTTATAGGCTATAGGTTGTTTATAGGAAAATTTCAACAGATATGATAATGGTATAAAAAGCAAAAATGTAGAGGACATATAGGAGTATTATCTTTTCAGAAGTTAATAGATTTTTTGAATCATAATTTAGTAAGTTATGCACAAAAATAATTTATTTAAATATCATGAAAATTAATATACATATGTTATTAAAAGAAAAATTATTCCAAATTATATTAAGAAATTTTTATTTGAAATCCCTATTGGATTATGATATATTTTAGAAACAATTATATCTTAGAAACAATTATAGAGATAATTTAAATTGTATTTTAAAATCATTTAATTGATAGATTTAATTAAATATGACAAAACAATTATACAAAAATCAATAAAAATTATAATAATCATAGTCATATAAAATAAAATTTTTACTTTAAAATTAAAATAATCTGAATAAACCTAGTGATTTAATTATTTTGAGATACCCGGCGAAGTTTTTTGCGAGCTTTGACTTCGGACTGATGATAAACCTTCATGGAATCAGACGATCTCTGACTAGCACTCGGCAAGAATTCAGCAGTGAATTAACCAAGGCATTTGAGGAAAAGGACGCAAACGGCGATCTGTTTTAACATGAGCTGTCTGATTTGTTTTTTTTAAATATTTTGATAAAAAAATTTAAAATCAATCTTTTAAAGAAATGATTAATTAATTTTTTTTCGGAAATTCTGAAAAGAAAATTTAAAAATGATTATTATTGGTATTAAGTTAATTGGTATAAGATTATATATATACTCTAAATAATTATCTAACTTAAAAAATAAATAATCTTAATTTTGAAAAATATTATAAAAAATTTAAAAAAAAAGAAATTTTAAATTTAAATTTTATTCCAAAATAGAATCTAGCTTAGAAATATGTTATTTAATTATAAGAATAAATTTTTTTCACGTATCCATTTCTTCAAATTAGGTTATTATCGATCTAAATGGCATTGAAAAAAATAAATTTATTAAAATTAATAAAGACTCATTACTTTAAATAAATTGTAAATTATTTTTTATAAACATTTATTTATTAAAGAAATAAATATTGAATAGAGACCGGACCGATCAAGATCTCGATCGAGATTTTTCAAGATTTTTCGAGATTTTCCCTTTCGAGATTTCTTGAAAAATCTTGATCGAACATTTTTTGAGTTTTTCGAGATTTTTCGAGATCGAGATTTTTCGAGATTTTTATCGAAAAATCTTGATCGAACCTTTTTTGTTTTTCGAGATTTTTCGAGATCGAGGTTTTTCGAGAAAAGGCAGTTTTTGGAATATTACGATTTTTTCAGTTTGACAATTCATGGAATTTCACCAAAATTTCAAAAAAAATTTCATTAATTTAAAAATGGCATAATGTTATGCTACATAACTATTTTATAATTTTTTATCTCATTACAAAGATTTAATTACTCATTGCCTATTTAAAATTTGCAATAATTCCAATTTTTTAATCCGATTTTTTTTACTCATTGCCTGTTTAAAAAAAATTCGTCCCCGTCTCCGACGAGCCCATCTCCGATCCTCATCCCCGCGGGGATTCGGGAATGAAAATGCATTTTTCATATTTTTCATATTTTTTCTCATATTTTATTTAAATTATTTTTCTTTATCTTTTTTTGGTGTTTTTGTTGCTTAACACAAAAAATATCAGAAAAACTTTTTAGAATGATGATAATTCTTGAATTTTCAAACAAAAGTTANCATACAGTGAAATTTCTTCATCCAAAAAATGCTCATTTTTTAATAAAGCTTTGAAAAAATTGTTTGAATTTTTTATTGGTTTTATTGTTTGAAAAAATAAATAAAATCTCGAAAAATCTCGATAATTTTTTTCGAGATTTTTCGAGATCGAGGTTTTTCAAGATTTTTATCGAAAACTATTGATCGACCCCCTTGTCCGCTCTCTAATATTGAACTATTTTTTGAAAAATAATTTTATGAAATAAAATGAAGATTTTTAAATTATTATTATTGTTATAAAGTTAGCTTTTGGGTGAAATTTCTAAATATGTGATTTTTATTAGATTAGGAATAAAAATCCACTTAAATAGGAATGATATATTTATTCATATTGTTATTTATCATTTATTTGCATAATAATTTTGAGAATTGTTTGAAACCTTAAATGAGCAATCCACCATAGAAGATAAATCTTAAAAATATTTATTATATCATCAGACCAAAAATGAATGAACATATATTTACATTTTCTAATTCATTTCTAATTCGTTGAAATTCATTTAATAACAAAAATAAAAAATATAGATAATTATTTCAAGATCATTAAAATGATAACAATTTTTTAATAAAGTGCTTTATTTTTTGTTTAAAATAAAAATATTTTTTTTCATCGCAATATAAAACGAATCAAAATTTATTTTTTGAAAAGCATGATTATTAATTTTAAAATTTATGATTATAGCAATATGCCAATTATGATTATAGCAAAATCGATAATCTATTGGAATAAAAACAAACAATACCAATGTTGTGATCTGTGAACTTTTAAATTAATCAAACTAACTGAAACCATATAGCGTTAAAAATTGTTACTCTTATACAATAAACATAATAATAATATTCAAAATTCAAATGCTAATAACTAAAATATTGATATTTTTATATAAAAAATAATAATAATTAAAAAAATTAAAATAAATACTTTTGGTCTAAATGGTCTAATAAAAAAGTTTTTGGGCATGGGGATCTTTTTTGTCAGTTTGGGGATCTTTTGTCCGGGGATCTTCTGCGTCGACCCCAACCCACCCTTAGGCAATTATTATTTTTGTTGGATTTTAAAACGAAAGTTTTTTGGCATTATTTATCCATTCAAATTCCTGGACAATTCCTTACGAAAACGGAAAATTTTTTTAAGTTGAGAATGAGAACTCTTTTTTATCGAACTCTTAAAATTCTAGTTCGATCAATAGAACAGAATTCTAATTTTCATGATTTATTGCTTTTCTGGTCTGAAAAACAAGAATGATGCATTTTAAAGAAATGTTTCGACTTATTAACAACGCGAAAAATCTACAAACATCGCGTCAACATAATTAATTGATTGGCCATTGGGTAGGGCAAAATGAATGATCCTCTTAAAAGGAATACATGAAAACCCATAGGCTAAGTGCTGAAAACAAATTCTTCTGCCAAACATTGCAAGTTCAGATATGGCCATTTTTTATTAATTTATACTTAATAAAAATAAAAAAGATATTATCAATTATTTTTTATTATTTTTTTATTTTATATTTTTATTTTGATATAAGAATTGTTAAATTATTGTTTGAGCAATTTTGATTATTTATTTTAAATTATTTTATTTTAGAAGTAATTAATTAAATATAAATTTTTTGCTTTATTCTGATGTTAACTTATTAAAACATTCTTATTATGAAAATAAATCACGATAATTATTCATTATCTTTATTTATTTTACGATTCGTAAATACATATTTAAAAAATATGAATTTTTAAACTATTTTCTGTATTATCTTTATAATTTCAAGCTTTTGTCGGTTGTCATGAAGAAATTCTCTTTCTCTAGCTGCTTTCAGTGTACGAATTGGTATATGTGTTTATCTTTTTTCTTTCAAATACCCCCTTATGTAACGATGCCTTACTATTATTGGTAGTTATTTAGTTAAAAGTTAAATGGTTAATGTTAATGTTAATGGTTATCAATGTAAAATTCAATTTTTATAATTTAATTTAATTTAATCATGTATGTTTTTATGAATTTTGTGTTAAATAAATTTGATAAAATTTTTAGCAAAATCCATTGCAGTAAACAAATTAAAATAAAAAGTTAGTATTTTTATTTTAGATAAGATTAATGTTATTTAGAAAAATGAGAGGCTATAATAAATTATGATAAGAAAATCCATTTATATTTTTAAAAATTATTTATAAAAAAATTTAAAACATGATTTACTAAAAAATTATTATTTTTTATATTTTTATATATCTTGATTTACTGAACTTTTATTATAGTGTTTTTATAGTTAGTGCTTGGTGCGATGTTGAATATATAGTTCTGTTTTTCATGCATTTTCGGACATACAAAAAATATATAAAAATAAATATATTTTCACAAATTAATTATTGTTCTTATTAATGATATTTTACTCTTTTAATAATATTCCAATATGAATAAATCTTGTGAGATAAATAAAACAATTAATAAAAAATTCAATGGGTAAATTTCAATGCCAGTGATATTACTAGTATTTCATTTGATATAAAATTAAGAAAAAATAATTATTTATTTAATTGAAATAAAATTAGAATTTATAACAATTTTAAAAATGGAATTAAATTATTAATAAATGCCATATAAATATAATCCTAAACTAAATTTCTTACTCAAAAGAACAAATATAAAATCATAATATTTTTGATCAACATTCTCGCATAAAAAGGGAAATATTTTCAGCCATTCTATGAGTAGTGTATTAATAAAGAAATTATCAATTATAATTATAAATATTCGAAAATAAAAAAATTTAAAAATTTAAAGTTAATTTTTAATTTTTCACCAGTTTAATTCGTGGAGAGTTTTCGTCTGTCTATTTTTAGAATTTGAAAAAAATAAAGCAAATTAATTAATTGAATTAATAAGAGACTACATTATTTTTGTAATAAATTAATTATAATTTTTGAATTAACAAAAAAATTCCTCTATAAAAATTTATTAATAATTACTAATAAAATTTTAATGAAAAAATAATAATTCTAGTGTAAGTAAAAACAAAGATCTTTAATAATAAAGTTGAATAGAAAATAAAAGCACATGAAACTCTTTAAAAAATATTAATAATATGATTAATAAATTCTAGTGGTTAGTTTGATTGAGTAGGTTGCTTCCTTAATTGAGATTTTTAGATTGTCAAATATTATTAATCAATATTATTAATTAAGAATACCAATTAAAAAATTAAATTATTTAAGATAATTTCAGCTAATTGTTTTTATTAAAAGATCGATAAAGTTGATATCAAGAAAAATAAATTTTAAATACATTTTTATTAGGTTTTTTAAGTATTATTTTTATTTTGGTCACAATTGCTAAATGACTAACCAAATGAAGATTGGGAGCTGATGGAAAAGATACCACCAAATGATTTATTTGAGCAATGGCCAAATATGAAGCACATGAAAGTCGGGTACGAATTGCCGATTACGATTTGAAATAGATGAAATAACTATTAGTTAAATTTATTATTTATTATTAAATAAATTTTATTATTTATTATTAAATAAATTTAAGTTAAATTTATTTATTTATTATTAAATAAATTTAACTTAAATCTCGTTATAATAATTCAACATAATAAAATTTCTTTTGAGAATTACAAAACATTTATGTAAAAAATAGATCAAAAATCAAAACCGAAAAAAGAATAAATCCTAATATTTACTACTTTAATTTAATATTGATAATTAAATTAAAAAAAAGATAAGAAAATATAATAAAATTTATATAAAAAATTATCATGAAAAATACTTATCTCTGTGTAAAATACCATATGAAAAATTTTGGATACTATATGTAAAATATAAAAATTGTTTCATATAATTGTTTTAAAATTAAAGTAAAATAATATAAGGTGACATTAAAAAAATAAATCATAAATAATTTATTTAATAATGTTAAATGAATATAAAATATTGACATTAATTATATTTTTTAAAAAGTTTAAAAATAAAAATATTTTCTAATTAAAAAATAATTCATGCTAAATTTCACTTTTAATGTATCATATAATGGATGATATATGTAATATAACAAAAACAGATCGAATTAATCGCTGTCGTTGTCTCGCTCACAAACTCCATAATGCTGCAAGAAAAGCAGCTGATAGCTACAAAAATAACTGATAGATATTAATAAAGAACGGATTTATGAAAATATTATTTCTATTAAAAGTATAAAAAAATGTAAATTAAATATTTAGTCTCATTTTAGGCCCGATACTGTAGCAACTGTTATTTTGCTACAAATTCACTTGAAGTGAATGAAGGGTTATGTAAAGATTGCGTTAAATTGCAGCAAATGAGGTTGTATTTTTTAAAGGTAAATAATAAAAATAAAAACCGTTATAAGACTGTCACTTCAAATCGATCCACAACCTTTAATTTTTTTAAAAAATTAAAATCTTATAATATTAAACAATTAAAAATATTTTAAAATTAAAAATGGAATAATATTTAATACATAAACATTTATGTGCTGATATATATTTATCTATGTTATTGGAAGACAAAATAAACAAGAAAAAAAATGCTGGTCCAATAATTGCCCATATTTCATGACCTCTGACGTAACAATCGATCCGAAGATTAATTTAATAAAAATTTAACCATTTTCCATTTTATTCAGAAAAATTTTACTGAATGGAGACGACAACAGTTTTGCTGTATTCTGTGGATGGATGCAACCACAAAATTACTGTGGATGCAACCACAAAATTAGCAAAAACCGCATTTGGAAGATTAAATTTACGTTCTTCCATTTATTACGTCCACATAAGAATATCAGATGGAATAAACATTATCAAAACTTAATTATGCTTTATAAAAAAATAAATAGCTAATTTTTTATTATAAAATAATGGGAATGGAAAAATTCTTCTGTAATTTTCGAACAATGTGAATAGAAAACACGTGCAGTCTTGCGCTAGTCTATTGCGCTAGGTTACCATCAATTTTGAATAATGTGCTTTACAGAGGGTTATATTATATAATTCTCTTTAAAATATAAAAATGAAAAAGATTTAAAAAAACCAGTCATAAATAAAAAGGAATTTTTATCAATTGTAGGAAAATGAAAACAAAAGTGTGAATATTTATATATAATTTATTTTTCTATTTATTGATTATTATTATTTTTTAGATAAATAAATCTATAATAAATAATAATATTATTATCAAAGTTAATATTTTATGTTTTTATTCTCAGTACCAATTAAAAATATTTCTTTACGAATTTTATATTTAATGCATTATAAATGGTAATAATATATAGTAAAAATTAAAATTCTACTATTCATTTATATTTGATATTCAATGATCCAGTAGTTAATAAAAACCTAAAGTTTATTAATATTGAATAATATTTGGACTACTAATATATCAGAAAAATTTAAAAATAAAAAAGTACTATATATCAAATTAAATCGGTAATATTAGAATAATTATCTTTTAATCATCAAATGTTTTTAAAATATTAACTTGAGCTTAAAAATTAAATGAAAAATAAAATTAAATCGATTTGAAATATAAAAAATGATAGTTATAATTAGTATACTAATTGAATTAAAAATTAATTAAATTATTATTTTATTATTCTCCGAATAAACTTATACATTTAAATTTATATAGAATAAACGATTAAAGAGAATGGACATTCAGGAAATTTGTTTAAAAAGAAGGAAATAAAATTTTATTTATAATATACCTAATTTCCTAATTTTTTTATTTAGAAATTAATGATATTCTAAAAAGATTTCTTTAACAATTTAATGAGATTTAATATAGACATAATTTGTATTATATCAATAGATAAGAGACAAAGAACATCGAAGTCTAATGTGAGAAATTAAACTCCATAATACATAGTTTGCTACCATACACTGCACTGAATCGTTTCACTCCTAAATCATAATGAAATTATTTTACTGAATTTCACTGATAAAAATATATAATTATGCCTACAGGTTTAAATTTGAAAAAATGAGCTAATAATAACGAAATATAATTCTTCTACAGATATATTATTAATTAATTTATTTATTAATTAATTAAATCCACTATAAATGTTCAGTGAAACAATAAAAAAGTAATTGAAATATAATAATAATCGAAATCATATTGAATTTTTTAAATTATTAATATTTATTATTTAAAAAATATATTTTTTATAAATTAATTAAGTAATTAAGTTTATGCTTTTTAGTTGCTTAGATAATTGAGTTTTTGGGTTGCAGAAATATTTTTATAAAATCTTACTTAAAGAATATTTTTAAATATTAATATGATAATATATAAATAGAATTATCTATTAAAATATTCGGTTGTATTTTTTTGCGCGGCGACATTTTGACCCATTGGTTGTGCGGCCATAATTTGATGTTGGATTGTTTGGATTGCTCCATTGTTAAAATCAGAAGTAAATAATAAGATTATTTTATTTATTATTTAAA
>LDKF01001542.1:12553-36522 GCA_001026735.1 Rotylenchulus reniformis
GATCGGTTGCGGTGGGTTCAAGTGTGGTAAATTTGTCGTCGTAATCCATGGCGTCCCTGCAGCAGCCAATAGTGATCAGTCGGTAAATCTAGGGGAGAGCAATGGATCAGCAGTCAGAGGAGGCCAGGCTTTCTTCTGTCGACCGACAGAGAGGGACATTTCCACTCCTCTGTCGACCGACAGAGAGGGGCCCTTTCACCCCTCTGTCGATCGACGGAGTGGGGTCGTTGGTCACCACCGGTTGGTGAGACTGAGGGGGATTTGGCCGGTGGTTTTGATTTGAGAGGAGAGCATGGAGGGATGTGAATAGAGTGGGTGTTTCATTGAAGCAGAGCCGTTTTTTTATAAGAGCCAAATCACATGACGGTATGGTTTGGGTTGTTAGGGCTCTTGGCGGTGGATAGGAGGAAACGGGGGTATCTGGGGTATCTCTATGTCTTCTCTGTGGGATATTGGGATGCAGAATGTTGCATAGAAGTGATAAGGGTTCTAGCGTAAAATTAGCAGTAAGGATAGCTGAGTTCGAGCATTGGACTATATAACATTATTGGATCAGACGTTGGCTAAGATTTCTGCAAGAGATAGTGAAATGAAAAATTCTAGTGCGGACTGGTAATTCTAATGCGGGCACGGACGGAATAAAAGGACCAAATTCTGAGGTGGTGATGTCCTGTCTTTGGACGGTGGCGAAGGCGGTGCTGGACTCCGATCCGCTGGCCCGTGTGCTTGCCGTGGCTCCTCCCAATGTGGCCGTCGTGCGCATGGTGGAAGAGATGGACAAGGCGATGCAGCTCAGTGGCAGGATCCACAAAATTGTGGGTTTGTTCAGTGGGAATGGGAAGGTCACTTATGCCCGCCAGCTCGAATCGGTCATGCCATATTTGTTGGCGACCGCCGTCGAGGCGGAGGAGTTTAGGGATCTTCTGCATGCCTTGGAACCGGAGGTAGCCCAAAGAGAGCAGAGGAAGGTGGACAAGTACTTGACGGCCTGCACCACGAACCCGCGGGTGGCACAGGAAGCGTCGGTGGCACGTGTGCTGAAGGAGAACGATGAGCGGCGGGCAACGTTCTGCACCCTCGCCTTCGCTGAACAGGTGGTGGAGCTGTTTTCCAGCATCACCCACCTGATCATCGACGAAGCGGGACAGGCCCCGCTGGTCCAGGTGCTCTCGCTGGTGTCCCAGCTGCCCAACCTGAAGAAGGTCATCATCACCGGGGACAGACGGCAGTTGCGCTGCCATCTTCCGTCTCTCCCGACGGCCGTTCGAGGTGGGTTTGGATTGGACACCATCATTGAAGGGCTCGACAGCGCGAGCGGTGTCGACGGAACAACCTTGAAGATCTGCTACCGGTCCCACCCCGTGTTGGTGCGATGCATTGAGGCGGCATGCTATACTCCGCATGGTGAACGCCTGATTCCGGGTCGCGCGGCTGAAGAATTGCTGATGCTGACGGATCAGGACCGGATCAAACTTCCGGTGAAGGATGTCCCGTTGATTTTGGTGCCCCAGACAGGTCGAGCTGTTTTGGAGGATGTCTCACTGTCATCGGTGGACCGCGAGCAATCACACACGGCGATGCGCGTGCTGTGGCATCTCTACAAGGTGGTGGGAGCAGTGCCGGTGCGGGGCGTGTGCATGTACAGTGCGCAGGCACGGGATATCGCCAGGAGGATCCAGGGAGTGCCGGAGCTGGAACATGTCATCATCACGACCACCGATGCCACGCAGGGACATGAAGCCCCGCTCGTGGTGATGGTCACCACGTGCTCGCACTGGACGGTGGCGGAGCAGGGGCGGCTGCCATTCTGGGCAGAGTCGGAGCGCATGGATGTCTCCGTGTCCAGGGACGCGCATGGCCTTGTGGTGATCGGCGACTGGACTGTTCTGCGAAGGGCACCAGCATGGAAAGCGTTCACGGAGCAAGCCCAGCTGGAAACGGACATCGTGTCACCGGACTTCTTGGACGTTGGCATGGAGAAGGGCAGCCGATACGACAATGAGGGCGAGCTGGTTGACAAAGATGTTTGAGACAATTTGTGAGGTCTGAAGAAGGGTCAAACCACGGTGGTCAGTGGGCAGGAATTCTGGGCCTGATATGGGGTCAACCTTTCTGATTTTCTCTTTTGTTCAGGTGTCGCGAGCAGGCTTGCTGGACGTGGTGCTCCACTCTGAAGGAAGGAAGGATGGATTCCCTGCAGTGAGAGTGCGAGTGCATCCTGGGGAAGGGGACCTTCCCGTGGTATGGGGGGAGAGGTTGCCGGTGGCTCCAACTTTCATTTCCCCAATTTTCCCTCCCCTTCATTTTGCTGCCTGGGGAGCCATCATGGCTTTCTCCGGATCTGGGGTCCAACCTTTCCTCCACTNCATGCCTTCTCGATGTCGAGGAAGCGATCGCCTAAAGTTTAACTGGCTGATGGAGCAGGATGGCATGCGCTTAGCAGTGAGAGCTGTTCTTTTTTTTTTTAGTCCACCAGGTCGAGCAAGCCGTGCTGAAGGAGGCGTCGCTGTCATCCGTTGACCGTGAGCGCCAAGAGGATCCAGGGCGTGCCGGAGCTGGAACATGTCATCATCACGTCCACCGATGCCATGCAGGGGCATGAGACCACGCTCGTGGTGATGGCGACGACGTGTTCGCACTAGACGGTGACGGAACAAGGGCGGCTGCCGTTCTGGACGGAGTCGGAGCGCATGGATGTCTCCGTGTCCAGGGACGCGCATGGCCTTGTGGTGATCGGCGACTGGACTGTTCTGCGAAGGGCACCAGCATGGAAAGCGTTCACGGAGCAAGCCCAGCTGGAAACGGACATCGTGTCACCGGACTTCTTGGACGTTGGCATGGAGAAGGGCAGCCGATACGACAATGAGGGCGAGCTGGTTGACAAAGATGTTTGAGACAATTTGTGAGGTCTGAAGAAGGGTCAAACCACGGTGGTCAGTGGGCAGGAATTCTGGGCCTGATATGGGGTCAACCTTTCTGATTTTCTCTTTTGTTCAGGTGTCGCGAGCAGGCTTGCTGGACGTGGTGCTCCACTCTGAAGGAAGGAAGGATGGATTCCCTGCAGTGAGAGTGCGAGTGCATCCTGGGGAAGGGGACCTTCCCGTGGTATGGGGGGAGAGGTTGCCGGTGGCTCCAACTTTCATTTCCCCAATTTTCCCTCCCCTTCATTTTGCTGCCTGGGGAGCCATCATGGCTTTCTCCGGATCTGGGGTCCAACCTTTCCTCCACTATTTTCTACTCTCTCACTCATCCTCATTCTTCTCACCGAGTGGGTTTGGCCTGCTTGGGAAGTGTGGCACCTCTGGCGACTTTGTTGGCGGTCGACAACGAGGCAGACAGCAGTAAAGTAGCGGGAGGACACTGTGAATTCTGCCAGTTCGGTGTGCTGTGTTAGCATTGTCGCCACGACGACAACTAGACTTCGTGCCGTCCAATCTCTCTGTGCGCTGATGCCAACCGTGGGCCCCGGGTCGATCAACCACGCCTGTTCAGTACCCCTCGGCGGAGCTGGGGCTCAGGTTCCCCGATCAGGGCGCTCCCTCCACGGCAGCTGCACGAGATGGCCAGAATATCCAACAACGTGCTGATGGTGCTGTGTCAAGTTGGCCGCAGGTTCTAGCTTCCGAGGCTGCTTCGGACAACGTCTGAGCAAGGATGCGACTGCAGTTGATCGCAGCGGGATGGTGTGGAAGATTGCTGTGAAGGGCTGTTTTGCCGGTGGTAGACAACGAACGGAGTGCTGCAGGGGTGTGGTCATGCCAACAGGCGGTCTTTCCCGTTCGGGGTGCTCTCTCTCTTCTATTTCCTTCTCCCTCATTTTATCTGGAGGATCGGGGACGATCCTGGTGAAGGGGGGAGTTGTGAGGGTTTCTCCCGGCGGCACCCCAAAAAATTCAATCACTTGGAGCCATTGGACAACTCTCTTCCCATCCCGTTCTTTGATCATTGTCCCCATTTTCCTTTGCCCCGCCCCTTTTGCTCATCTGTACATTTCCTTCCCCCGGGGATCAGTCAGTCAGTCGGGAGTGAAAGTCGATCGGAACCTGATGATGGGACGACCATTCTGATGTATCCACCTATTATGATCGCCTTGGAGGAATAAAGCCGACTATTCTATCTGTCCGAGCTTGGGGGAAGGGTTCATGCCATGGGTTCCACACCATAAACTCCTGGCCAGGGATTTCTCCCATGGCCAAACCTTCTCCCCCCGCGTTTCTCTGGGGGCTCAGCACCTACCCTCACTGTATCAAAACTGTGAAATTCCACACCATACAATCATTATTGACGGCCCGAAAAAAGAAAAAAGAGTGCCAGTGGAAAGATGGCTTTTNGATCATTGTCCCCATTTTCCTTTGCCCCGCCCCTTTTGCTCATCTGTACATTTCCTTCCCCCGGGGATCAGTCAGTCAGTCGGGAGTGAAAGTCGATCGGAACCTGATGATGGGACGACCATTCTGATGTATCCACCTATTATGATCGCCTTGGAGGAATAAAGCCGACTATTCTATCTGTCCGAGCTTGGGGGAAGGGTTCATGCCATGGGTTCCACACCATAAACTCCTGGCCAGGGATTTCTCCCATGGCCAAACCTTCCCCCCCCGCGTTTCTCTGGGGGCTCAGCACCTACCCTCACTGGTAGCACCGGATGGTTGTAAAAGACATATAAGAGCTGTAAAAGACATATATAAAAGTGAGCTATAGCAGAATTCAGACACTACGGTACGTATTTTATATGTACTAGGTATCTCATTTCCACTGACTATTGGTTATTTCGTCTATAAATATTAAATCAGTACCGTATTTTTGTGTTTTAGTATTGGTTCTCTTCAATGTTTATGAGTTCTCCTCGATTACTGATTTACGCGAAATTTTGAATTATAGCTTAAGCCATCCACATAAAACCAAACATCGACAGTTATTAGCGAAATTGCGAGATTTATTTTGTTTGATTAGACAACTTGGTAGCTGTCGGACACTACGCTTTATTCTTCCAAGATAATTTTAAAATGGAGAGATTAGGAATTAGGATCTTGTATGTCTTCCTATAA
Source organism: Rotylenchulus reniformis (assembly GCA_001026735.1). NCBI lineage: Eukaryota > Metazoa > Nematoda > Chromadorea > Rhabditida > Hoplolaimidae > Rotylenchulus > Rotylenchulus reniformis. The sequence continues at coordinate 17,602 of LDKF01001542.1, forward strand.
AATGGAAAATATACATCAATGCTAATAAAAGTGAAATATATGTGTAGATATGATCAAAATGATGGAATTTGATGGTGAATCACGCAAAAAGTGATGTACTGAAAATCCATTGGGGCCGTGGGAACGCTAAATTGGACGGCTCTAGGGAATAGATGATAGACTTTGATCATCATATCACGAGTGAGAGATGGAGATATGTAAAGCAATACGAATTTGTCATTTGTTCGGTGAATGAATTTCAGAAAAATTATGAATAGCAACTATAATTTATAATTATTCAGAAACTATAATATCATAATAGAAAATCATAGAAAAATGAATTCAGCTGATCACTACAATAATTAGTTAAATTTTTAGTATTTTATTTCAAATAATAGATCCCTAGAGAGCTACAAGGGATAAAATCTTATGGCCAAATAATTAAAATGGCCAAAAAACCGTAAAGGTAGCCAAAAAAACAATTATTTTGGCAATAATTTTTAGCCGCTTGGCCAATAAACAAATTATGCAAGTATAGCTCTATCAAAAATTATTTCTAAATAGTTTTAGCTTCTAACTATGAACTATGGTAATGATGGGCGGTTTACACCATCTGAGAATTTAATAATTATGCAAAAATCATCTTTATATTTTAAATCAATGGTAGCATTAGTGTAGGGAAATTTATGAAAAATTACAAAATAACCATTTTTAATATTTGGAATCAGTTTGCTAGATCATTCATTCATTCACTAATAAGCCTTATTAGTGAATGAATGAATGACTCTAGCAAAAAATGAATGACTCTCATTCATCCTTCTCAACTCGGTACACCCCGTTGTGTGGCGGGCCAGTGTGTGGCGGTCGGTGTGTGGCGAAGATAATCAAAATATATTTTTCAACTTGCTTATCTAAATTAATTTGACCTTTTTAGTTTTTCAAATTTAACTGAAAATTTTTGAAATTACCCTTGATAAAAGTTATTTTTTCTATACATACCATCTTTTTTAGTTTTGAATAAGCAAATTTAAAAAGTTTTATTTTCGCCACACACCGTCCTGTTCCGTCTCAACTTCCTCCCTCCCCCTTTCCTCGCACTTTCAACTCCTCTCCTCTCCCATCACTTTTCTTTCAAAACCCCCGAATATCCAATGTAAAAATTTCACGACTCAAAATCCGAGATCGAGATCCGAGACCAAGACCCGAAAAAACCCGAGAAAAATCTCGACTTGAGAGATTGAGAGTCGAGACCAAGAATCTCGAACGTCTCTATAATAAGGGATCCAATGAGGATCACCGATGAAATAATGATCTGCATCCGTTTTTCAATCCTGCCATGTCCCGGCTTTAGGTTACTACCTATATAATTAACTCTGGTGGCCATGGTACGTCATACCGGTAGACATTAATTTAGAACAAAAATAATTGGTATTTACCTTATATTTTGGCATTTTTAATGGCAAAATTCATTGAAGCAAAAATTGCGAATAATGAGCGCACAAACCTCATACAACCACTTTTATATTACTTCACGCTTTTTGGTATACTGTATTTTCTCTAATTTCTCTTTAAAAAAAGAAAAAATAAGACCCCTATCTTATTTTAGAGAGAATATGGTAATCATAGCAGTTTTGACAGAAAATACAGATGGACCCAGTAAGTGCAAATTTTATTCGCATTTTAAAAATATTTATTTATTCATTTAGTTCTATGAGATATACAAAAATGCTGGACTGATCCCGATCGAAATTTGCATAAGTGGTGGGATTGCATTAATTTGCTATGCCGGGATTTTCCTGAATTTGAGTCTGGTCTATGTTACGGTGAAGTCAAAGTATAACATAAAATCAAAATAAAAAGAATAACATAAATTAAATTTAAAATTGATTTAACCACTATAATAAATTATATTTGAAGAATTGTTGAATTTTTAAAGTGGAAGCCCACTTGCAAAATTCGACTGAAAATTTCGAAAATTTGGTATAAATATTTAATAGAAGAAGAAAAACTAAAGAATTTAGAATAATAAGAGTAATCTTGAGCTAAAAATAATCTGAAAATCTTATAAAATTATATGCCGCAAAAAGGGTCTCAAAAAACATTCATAGCCTTTGTACTTTTCATTGTTTTACCAGGTTACCAGATGTTCAAAAATCGTACAACCATTATTTTTTAATTTACACGTGGTTTGAAAAATCCACAAGCCGTAGATTTTCAAATTTCATAAGCTTAAGTTCTCAAGAAAAATTTCACAGGCCTTGCGTTTTCAATACAAATATTAAATTTTTTTGAAAAATTGAATTTATACCTAGAGAAAAACGAAGAAAACGTCAAATTTAGCGAGGATAAACGTCATTACAATGAACAATGATGACAAGTGACAAAAAAATAATTGTAATTGCAGATAAAAGTTAAATAAAATTGTCATAGAAATTTTGAGAGTAATGGCCCAGGGATCAACAATTATTTAATTTTTAAAGAAAAACACATTGAATCTTCCCGTTTTATGATCTCACTCATCTGCTGTATTTTCTTGCCTATTTCAGATCACTGCATCGGCCCTGCAACATTCTGATCGCTCTCTATGCATTCTTCATTTCGTTTGTCATGCTGAGATACTCCATAAAATTCTTCGTTGTTCTGTTCGGCATCAATTACATCACTTTTCGGACCTGCTTCATCATACAATTTGTTCCACAGTTTTGTACGGCTTTTGGCTTTACTTTGCAGTTGTGCATTGGGATTGATCGTCTGATCGGTGTTTTATTTCCTTTTTGGTAAAAATATTTCATCAATTTTCATCACCACAATAAACATAAATATAGCTACATATATAGCTTTATTAGAAAAAAGGTTTAATAAGTAACAATACTTAAACCCATTCTTGAATTGTATTAGGACTTTTGTAAAAAACTCATTATCAAAAACTTATAAATTATAATAAAGTGCATTTTTGATCATTTTTTTAAATGAAAAGACTCTATAGAACAGTGTATTTAAACCTCATATTCATTATTCTTCATTATTTAGGTATAAATTAGACGGGAAGTATAAACTGTTCAAATACTTTATTTGCGTCAATTTGCTTGTCACAGTGATTGTCACATGTGTTCAGTATTATGGAGCTAGTTCACAGTGGGACAAGTTTGTTTAAAAAATTATTTTTTCAAGATATAGAAAAATGATATTAAAACACTAAAAAACTGACAATGGGGCATAGGAATACCGCAAAATGGTCCAGTATGGCATAAATTTTTCAAAGCCTAGTAGAGCAAAATTTTTTTACCCATTTTAGTTTTTTCAACTTGAAAATATTGAAATTTATAAAATAAAAATCAACATTTACACGAAAAATAAAATCTCAAGAAATTAATTAAATTAAAAAAATCCCCGGATACTAGCACGGTAGAAGCAATATTTATAAGATTAAAAGATTTATTTTGGTCGGTCGAAAATTGTTGAATTATATTTAACACCAGTATCTCAATTGCAATCTTTGCATCTTAAATTTTTTATTTTTTAATATGCTTTCGTAAATTAGTCATTTTTTTATTAGTCTTTTTCCGAGATTTAAAAAATCAAATAAAATTCTGATTGATCCCAATATTACCTGTATTTTTTATTTTAGACCGGTGATGTGCGATTATGCGGATAGTTCACTTGAACCTCAAATTGCGTATTTCAATATTCTAAGAGCACACATCATTTACTCTTCAGAAGTTCTGTGCTATGTGCTGATTTGGGCGATTATTTTGTGCAGAAAATCACAAAGTCCATTATTTATTCTTTTTAAGGATTTTTTTGTTTTAGTATCTTCCAAGAACAAAAGGCTCATGATTTCGTTGAGCATCATTATGGCTATGGGAATTGTCAATGTTTTGGCGTGTTAAATACTTAATTTATTGGTAAAATTAGAGTTCATAATTTTGAAAAAACACGCACCAGTGTTACATACCAATAGTCAGGGGGCATACGTATAACATTTTCATATATTAAAAATAGGGTTGAGCGGGATCGGGATCCCGGCTGATTTTCGGGATCGGGATTTGCCAGAGTCGATCCCGATCCCGATCCCGGATCCCGAATATCCCGAAAGTCAATCCCGATCCCGGATCCCGAAATCCCGAATTTTTTTCGGGATCGGGATTATCCCGAAATCCCGAATTTTTTTTCGGGATTTTTGGTAAAAAGCTTCAAAATGCCGAAAAATTTAAATGAATTGATCAAAAATTCAATAAAAATTTGGATGAACTCAACCACTCTCATCAATTTCATCAAGCATCTCTTCATTTACTGGTTCTGCTGAAGGGCCCATTAACAATTGGTCCAAATTTGCTTTTCAAAAAATTTCACAGGTAATTTTTGGAGAAAAAACTTATACTCGAAAAAAACCTAAACTTTTCGAGAGAAAAAACCTACTTTTCGAGAGAAAAAACCTAAACTGATAAATCAGGACAAAATAAGGAAATAATAGTTTTGACGGTGCTTCGTGTGTGAAAAATCATGCGAATTTTTTTTTATGAAAAAATCGTTTTTACGCTTTGATGGTAGTTGATAATACATAACACAAACATAACACAAAGTTAAAACAATTCATTATACATTTATTTACATTTGCATTTGCTGTCGATTTTTTGGCTGGTGATATTTTGTGTGCGGTGATATTTTGGGTGGTGATATTTTGGAAGGTGATATTATGGGATGACACCCTCAAATAGGATGGATGGGAAAAGGGGCAAACAAAAAATATGGGTAGAGAACATAATAAAAGTGGTGAGAGAACAAAAAAGGAGAAGAGAAAGGTTAGAATACAAAAGGTAATTTGGCTTAATGTTGAGCTATATTCAAACGAAGATTGGAACTGTCCGATCTCTTAAAAATATAATAATAATAATATTTTTCAAAAAAATTCGGGATCCCGGTCGGGATTGAAATTCTGAATTTCGGGATTCGGGATCCCGCTTCGGGATCGGGATTGGCCATTTCGGGATTTCAATCCCGAATCCCGATCCCGAAACTTCGGGATCCCGGCCGGGATCCCGATCCCGCTCAACCCTAATTAAAAACATGAAAAGTACAGTACGTGAATTTAGCACGTATCGTCAAAAAACCAGTAGAGCGTACTATATTCATGAATTTCCTATATGTACTACTGTACTTGTTTGGACTCTAACAAAAATTATAAACAGCATAAATATATGCTTTTATTAGTTGAATATGCTCTTCAATGTCATTTTGCCTCGTTTGAATTTGGACATATACACAATTAAATATGTGACCACTCCGATAATATACACAATACACATTGTTTTCAACAGCAGTATCACCCCGGTACTCCTTCTGTGCAGGTGAATAATATAAATTATAACATACCATATAACCCATGATGGTATTTGTTCAGCAAACAATATTCCTGCGCTTTTCGCGAATGTTTCAGAAGGACAAATGCTGTCACAACGGTGGCACCAGTTCAGTTCATCCGATAATTCTTCTCAAAAAATATTAAAATTTTTACTTAAACTTTCTATTGTTAGAAATATTCTGACTTTCGACTTCTGTTATTGATTTTCATTTTTTTCCAAATTCAGTAAAAATTTCTATAATGCAAGAAAAAGCTGTCCATTTTTAAAAGAAGGAAGGAACTATAATTTTAAATATCTCTTGAGGGCATTTTTTGAATTAAAATTTATTTATTCAATGTTGATGGGAACTTGGTCGACTTTAAATATTAAAATAAAAATAGTAAAAACAGAAAATTTTAGAAGAAATCCCTTAATATGTGTAAATGTTACCATGGATTTATATGTGAAAAAATGGCTGTTAATATGTACTAATATTCAATCACTCCTTTTTTATTATGAATTTTAGTGGACTCTATTAACCTTAAAGTTTTGCATTCAATTATTTTTATTTATTTAGTTTTTTTTTGGTTTTAATTAAAGAGAATTTTTATATTTAGTAAAAGGGTGCAGTTTTTTTAGTTAAATATTTTAATTATATATTTTAATTATGTATTCTCATGATAAAAATTAAACCATCATGAGAAATGCTAATTCTAAGTAAAAAATAAGCATTTAGAAATTTTTTTTCACATTTTGGTTAATTTTCAATTATTTCTTCCAAACCAATTATAAAAAATAAAAAAAAACCAACCACGCTTAGGTTCCTAATAATCGGGATTTATTCAGATTCAGGACGCCTATCTATGTATCCTTTAAATGGAAATTATAAATCCTTAATTCTATATTATTCAAACAATAAATTTGAAAAAAATTAATTTGATATTTTAATCAAGAATTTGCAAAAAACCCAAATCATTGGTGAAATGGTCAATGATAAGGTAATAAAAAATTTACATGTGAATTTGCTTTGTTTCTTCTTAAAAATAATTTATGCGTCATGAAATGATTCATTTACATTTTTGAATGAAAAATTATACATTTACAGACATAGAGGGTTATATATAATGAATAATTCATAATATGGTTAATCAATTCATCTTTTATTAATAAAAAATTGTTTAAATAAATATTTTTTTCAGAAAAATGGCAGAAATATTTTTATTTATTGCATTTTTAATATCTTTTGGAATAATCACAGCTCAAGAAGAGAAGGATCTCAAGTCGCATACCGATGCATATAATCAAATAATTCAGAACTACAGGTCATTTTTATATTTTAATTTTTTAAAGAAGATTTTTTAGTTGTTCGTTTGTTTTCTCCATTCCCGGTACACAGATTTAAATCTACTTCTCATTCAAATCATAATCAAGGGATTCATTGGATTTTTTAATTCGCCCGTTTCTGGATTCTTCGTCCTCAAAAGTCCCTGTATCTACGATTTCCCGGCTTACACTTTTCTCGAGAAAAAGCCAGAGTGTTAAAACGTTAAGAAACCGCCACGTAGGCCAATCTGGCCAAAACTTTTTTAATGTATTTATCTATTGGTATTTATAAAATTTCGGAATTAGAAGAAAAAGTCAAATTTTCATGAAAAACACTTTTGATATTTCGAACAATTATATATCCATACCGTTTATATCCGCTATAATTTTTAGCCTTAAATTATAGCGGATTTTGGCATTTTATTCTTCAAGAAGCGCGGATAAAGAGCGTTTCTTAAAGAATGAAAAAGCGATTTTTCCGAAGCTATAGTTTATTTTTTGAACGATCGGATGCTGAAATCATCATTTGGCATTTGATAGAGGATTAATCTAGGCAAAAATGCGAAAAGTTTCCGATGAATCAAAGAATTCTGTTTGAATACCAATATTCAAATATACTACGAATTTCCATATCCGTACCCGCTGTATCGACAGGGATTTGCGGATGCGGATAACAGATATGTATGATAATGTCTGGTTATCATCCTGGTGTTCTTGCTTAAATTCGGCCCTTTTCTGCTGTAGGGACCATAAACTGACCTTTGTGGACCAATCATTTCCGCATTCAACAAGCTCAATTGGGAATTTGTCCTTGATCGAGGCGGAAAATATTGCCATCCAATGGCTTCGGCCCGATAAAATTGCTACCCATGACAACAACAACAATGCCCCATGGACGGTGCTCAATGATCCACAGCCAACGGACGTCGAACAAGGTGATTAGCGATTATCATTTAATGTATCATTAAGAATACCGTAATCTCTCTAATATAAACATCTCTTCTATTATAAGCACCACCTCTAATATAAGCAACCCTTGGACGGACTTTGAAAAATATAAGCACCCTCTCTAATAAAAGCACCCAAGAAAAATATTCTATAAGAATAAAGTTTATTGCATAATCAATTGGTAATCAATTGGAAAAACCCTAACACGAAAGCTTGATATGAGTGTAACAGAAATTCGGGTCGACACAAATCACCCCCCCCTGACAACTCACTCCCAAAGATTTTGCTTTGATCATCTTGGCCAACATCGCGGTTTTATGGTTTAATCTGGCCATAACCTTTTTTCCACTTGGCCAATTCGGAGGATCCTTTGCATATTTGTAGTAAACATATAGCTTCTATCTTTTGACACCAAGACCAAAACTTAAAGTTGCTTCTGAGCTGAGTTATGATCAAAAGAAGTTGTTGGGGGGGGGGGGGATTTGTACCTACGCCGCAGAAATTAGAAGTTTTTTTCTTCCAGTACAATCGAACATGTCCATGGTTTAAGTTGAATTGGAGACTTTTTTTAAATGGTCGTGCAATTCCTTAAAAAAAATTAAATATCAGAAAATTGAGGAGACTTAGACCAAAAATCAAATTTTATTCAAATTTTAGATCACTTTTAATCCATGCCTCATGACAAATTGTTTGAACAATATAGGTAAGTATAAGCACCGATGCTTATATTCGAGAGAATACGGTATATGTACAATTTTCATAATAAATTTTGTTTTCTATTGAATATACTTTTTTATCCCGAAGCTCTTTTGTTGCGAAATCTTTTTCTAGATTTTTTCCATTTAATTTTGAATTTCAGGCCGTATCGGCAACTGCTGGTTCATATCTGCGCTGGCTGTGGTCGCTGAACGACCTGAACTTCTCGAGAAGTTGTTTGTCACCAAGGAATACAACCCAGCAGGAGTATATGAATTGAGGCGAGTTGTGTTTTTTCAATTTTCGTAGCAATTTCGATTTATTTTCCATAAAGGGCAAAATTATATGTACAATTTTCATAACAAATTTTGTCGACGGCGTAGTGTAATGGTTAGCACGCTGGACTGATGAGAAACTCCAGAGGAGTGGGTTCTAATCCCACCGCCGTGTCAGACATATACTCAAGCCCATGGGGAGCACATCCCTTCATTCAGCCATTAGCCGAGCGGTGATGCGAAGCAAATGGTGTCCGGTTCCCGTACCGTACGGGTTCTCCACCGCAATATTAACTACCTTCATTAATGAAAAATCCCCCCCTCCACCTGTAAGAGGCGCCTAAGCCATGAAGCTTGGTGTCCTTGGTGGTTGTAAAAATTTTTTTTTAACTATCTACAGGGTGCGAGAAAAGTTCGGAAACTTTTTTATAAAGGCTAAATTTTTGCATAAATATATTTCAACAATTGATTTTTTCTACTAGATATAATCAATAGGATGTAAACTAAACAAAAATCACAATTTGAGAGGATATACAGACCAGCGCAATAACAATTAGGTTGAAAACAACAATTGTACCCTATGAAAAAGGTTTCCGAGATTCTGAAACATAAATTTATGGCCTAGCAACTCTTTGAATTTCACCCCATTAAATTAATCCTCCAATTCATTAATATAGCAGAGACTCTTGCGCATAAAATTCATAAGCACAGATTCATTAAAACTTGCCTTTGGAATGGGTCTAGGCTACAATCACTGAAGAAAGGTACGCGACCAAGGGTTTCATGACCCAGAACCACTTGGGATTTTTCACTTTCAAATTTGGACTGTAAAATTAATAAAGGTTGCAAAAAATATGTTTTAACTTCATTTAAAAATGTAGCAAATTGTAGCAAAATATCTTTATTTTAATTACAGCAAAAAAGAAGAAGCTTAAAATCCGATAAAACCAAATTAGCCCACATTTAGCAGAAAAATAGACCCGACCAAAGTGGGCCCTGACCCGAGTGTGTTCGGTCGCCTATAATTCGAAGAATGGAATCAAATTCGGATTTTTATTGTGCTTTTCAGTTAGTTTACGTCCTAATGAATATGTTTGGTCAAAAAAATTAATTGTCTAAATATATTTTTGCAAAGATTTCGCCCTTATAAAAAGTTTCCGAACTTTTCTCGCACCCTGTAGTGTGCTTATCAAAAAAGGAGAAATAGTGTAGCAGATAGTCGGAGATAAAGAAATAATATATGAGAACATGGAGAGAGAGATTGTAATTTGATTCAGGCGACAGAAAATATCGTGTAGCGCAGACATAAAAAATGATGAGAGATAATGGTGAAAGGTCAGACAGTTGAAAATAATCGCTTCGAGACATTCTGACAAAAAGGGATTTCCAAACTCTAATGACCGGTCATTTAGTTTGCCTATGTCATTCGATATGAAATTTTTTGATTTCATTATTGAAATAAGGTTACTTTAATCTATGATTTTAGAAAGGAATTTGAACATAAATCATAGATTATCAGGATTTTGGTTTGTTACAAATCGATCCCATGGGCCATCGTATCAATTTCGTTTTTCGATAGATCAAGTTATGCATCAAGATTAAATTATGATCGATTTAAATAATATTTTGTGAGTCTTCGGCAACTTTTCAGACTTTGCATCGACGGCATTTGGAAACACATTCTGCTGGACGACTATTTCCCGTGTCGTGCGAAAGATCACACAATGCTATTCGCCAGCGGGAAAAAGAACCAGCTTTGGGTGTCGTTGGTCGAAAAGGCATTGGCCAAAATGTATGGCAGCTATACATCTCTTACAAGCGGACAGATTATTGAAGGTCTCTTTTTAAAAATTCTATGGACGAAGAATTTAGAAACTTTCAAATTTCTTTAGAAAAATTTGGATAAAAGAAAGAAAATCGAGTGATTTAGAGGGCACGAGGAAATTCGCGGACGGAAACTTAGACAAAATTTTTAAAACCAACTTTTAGACTAAAACTTCAAAATGCTAATATAAGCAGAAAATTATGCTGATTTTTTAAACTAGACGATTTTTTCGAATTCAAAGAAAAAATTTTAAATTAGCAAAATTTTTCAAAAAATCGTGTTTAGAAGGAAAATTTAAATTTTTTCAATAAAATTCGTAAACCAAAAGGATCAAAAATTCAGGTATAATTTTCTTCATATTTTTGCATTTTAAAGTTTTATTTTAAAATTGTTTCAAAAAAGTTTGTGGCAGGTCTTCAGGTTTCCGTCCGCAAATTTTGCGCCGCAATTCCGAGTCTGAATTGATAGTAATCGGTTTTTTCTAAATGCCCTTTTCTTATATATGTATTGAAATTCCTCTAAAATAATTTTAATTTTTAGGGCTCGCGACACTGACTGGGTGGCCAGTACTTTCGATCGATCTGGTGGATTACAGGAAGATGGACACAAAGGATCCCGAGCTGGACATGCTTTGGGCTCGACTGATTCATGCCCGAAAGTCCCGGTACTTAATGGTTGGCAGTTGTGAAGGACAAACAAGGTACATATAAATATAATCAGCGTAGAAAAGCCAGAGAATTCCAATTTTTATTTTAGCTCCTCAATTTTATGACGGGAAAGCACGTTGCGTTAAAACATATTGTTGTCTGATTTCTTTTTCTCTGCTCACCCGCTTTTCCTATGGCAGTTTATAATAAGGCATTCGCTTCGTAAAATTGAGGATTCAAAGCGTTTCTCCCGGTGCCCAATTTTTATCGTAATTCAAAAATAATCAAATATTATTTTAGGATATTAATTAGGATTAGTTTAAAAGCGACTGTTAATTTTTTGAAAATTATTTTCCCATATGTTAGGAGCATCGAGGTAACATAACATTTTTATATTTTTGGTAAAATAATGTTAAAATATATAGTTAAAATTGATGAGCCTAGCATTCAAACGTGGTATGACTTTTGCAGACCCGACATTTGCAGATCATATTATATCTTGAACCTAGAGAATTTGGTTAAATACCAAAAAATAGAGTAAAGAGTAAAAAATTAGCTAAAAATGAGCCCATGCCCCATCAAATTCATCCTTATATGAAAAAATTATGGCAAAAATGATATTTTTGGCCAAATTCATAGTATTTGAGCCATAATTTTTTCTTACTGGACCAATTCGAATGGGTTTAGGTTCATTTTGTAGCCAACTGTTTGCTCTATTTTTGACACCAAACTCATTTCTGTAAGTTTCGTTTGAACCTAGTTATGGACGGCAATGACCAATTTTTCTGCAAAAGTCGGCACGCCGACTCAAAAGAGTTCTAAGTCCCAAGGACAGCCACTTTCAAGCTAGCTAGTTCCGTATACTTTATCTATGAAGCTGGTGGAAAACGCTGAAATACCGCAGTGTCGGACTGGTGACCTCGCATACATATTCGATCCTGGATGTTCGTCTACTTTCGAAAGGACAACGGTGATTTTTTTTCGTATCGTATTATTTTTCCAATTTTTTTCATTCTTCATTAATTTTTTTGTCTTGGGAGTTCATCGATTTTTCCAATTTAAATCCTCCCTTTTTTATACATATTTTTCATAGACATTCATTAATATCTCATTTTATTCATTCCGACTAATTCCTCCCTACACCCGCATTTTGCAGAAATGCGGGATAACTTCTTTTTTTAAAGAAAATAACTCTTTTTTTGTTTTCCTATTTATTCAGTCATTTTTTCGCATTTCTTCGATTTTTCAGACTTCTGCAGCTCCGCAACCCCTGGGGCAGCAATCCTTGGCTCGGCGAATTCAGCCAAGATTGGCCCGGATGGACGCCTGGCCTGAGACGGGAACTGGCCAACCAGGTTTCCGGCTTGCCCGGCACTTTCTGGATGCCGTTCCATCGATTCATCGAATATTTCGATTTGGTTGCCTTTGCGGAGATCCGAGACCACCCGGGATGGGTGACAACACGGTACAAGGTCGACATTGGTTGGCTGGAGGGACAAACAATGTACTGTATAGGCATCATATTCTTTTCATAGTTTCCAGCCATGATCTGAGGATTGTCTGGTGCTAGGCATTAAAAAAGTGCCAAATGCAAAGGCTTGGCCTAAAGCTTTTTTGTTAGATTTGTTGTATAAAAGGCCAAATTGTTCAGAATTTTAGGCTGATTCGAATGGTATTTTTATTTTTTCAAAATTCGGCCAAAAATTCGAAAATTTCCCGAAATACCGAAAAATAAGGTTTTTAGGGGATATTTCGAACCTTTTGGCCGAATTTCGAAAAACAAAATATAACAGTCGAATCAGCGTAAAATTCTGCACAACTTTGCCTTTTATACATTTGGTCTAACAAGTCTAACAAAAAAGTTTTAGGCCCAAATTTTGCATTTGGCACTTTTTTTAACGTCCTAGCACCGATTGTCTTGTATAGATTATTATTATTCTTATTTTAGTTAAAGAGTGTTCTTAAACTTTCCACCATGATCTGATGTTGGTCTAATAATAATATTAAGCATATTCAGGAGGAATATGGTATTTGACAAATTTTCAGTTATGCATCATCTTTATTGTTTAAAGCATTATTCGTTTATTGAGTGTATTTTATTGATGATAAAAATAATTTTTAACTATTTTTATAGCCAATTTTAATTACAGACAAAAATAATTTTTATTTTTAATGATCAAAAAAAATAATTACCCAATTTATTAGTGTAATACGATTGGTCATCACTGAGCGGACAGAGTTATGTGTCACATTATTTCAACATAATGCAAGACCGAAAAAGGACTATGTGGACCTTATGCTGTTGCTGCACAAGCAAAAAGGAACAACAAATGAACCTGGTTGGTTTAAATTTTTTTATTGAACATGGATACTGATGAGGAGTTATTAGATTCAGAGTGAATATATTTATACACTCCCAAAAAAGACATTATTATATCCTAAGAAAAAGACTATAACTTCCAAAAAAAATTTTGGCCAAAATCGGCGTGAAACTACATTTAGGTCGCTTAATATATTTTTTTGTTTTTGGCAATAAAGATCGCTATTAATGCTTTCTATATTATATACTCATTATTTAGCATATTCTAGGTAGGCCAGAAAATATTTTTAAAAAATTTTCTCCATTTTCCATTTTTGCCGATTCAGGTGATCTAATCGCGCGTTCGCCTCACGATCTGAATCCATTTGTGCGCACCGATAACATTTTTCTTGACCCTGGAGAGTATCTATTGTACGCGCATTCGTTTGCCAAATTTGGTGATCAGCAAATGGTTGCGGGAACCGTTGTCATACACAGGTAGCTAGGTGTTATAATTGGCAATTTGATATGTTCAACACAGTTCTTATATCCCGACATGAATCTGAAACTTGTCCAATTCCAATTAAATTTTCAGGTTATAATTTTAAAGTTCATTTTGGATGGGTTGATTCAGATTTGTAGTTTCAAGAAAATGCTGAATAAAAGAAAAATATCAATAAAAAACAATTTTGGATTATTTTTAATGCTTTTTTTTGGAATATAAAAAAATGAAACTAAAATTAAAAGATCAAAATTACTAATCCTTTCTTTAATCAAACTGGACTATTCCATTTGTATTTTCACATTTTTTACAAGCTCATGCCCAACAATTATTCCAAATTTTTAAGCTCAAAATCAATTCGCACTGAATTGGTGCCCGTTTCATTGGGCAACCTTCAAGCATCGCTAGTCGCTTTGATCCTCAAGTGGGGTAAACTTGGAAATGTAAGCCTTTACTATTAGAAATTCGTTATTATAAGAAAAACAATTATGATAATTAAATATAAGCGCTCGTATTTTATTGTTATTATAAAATAGATTAGACAAATTGATCCTTATCTCGCCAATTTTATACTGCCAATGACTCTTCTAATTATTGCATGATCACCAATGAAATAGAAAATAAGCCTATAAAAATAAATTTATTTTATCACTAATAATCAAATAATAAAAAGAATATTAACCGACCTGGATGGTCCTCTTAAAAAATCTTCTCTGAAGTAAATTTTGGAGTTGTTGAAAATCAAAGCCAATTAATGGTTATAATAGGTTTAAGCTTTTTCTATATAATAAATAATTTCTTACTTGAAATTTTCATTTATGCCAGCCCAGATTTAAGCAAAAAATGCAATAAATATTAACTAAAAATAAATATTCTGATAAAAATTCTAGGGAAGCAACGGAATAATAACGCGCTGTTTGTCTCACCATTTTGCTGGAATTATGGTGATGATCGACAACAATAATCCGGATTTATTTTTTCAGGTCGAATTCATTTATTTTAAAAGGGAAAATAATTTTTAACAATTAATATGAATTTTTTCCTCAGCCATAATCTTTAATTTTTGTTTGAATTTATTTTATTATCGTTATTTTAAATATAGCTTAATATTAGCAAATTTAAAAAAAATTCGAATTTTGATTCATAAAATTTAATATGATTTAAAATTTAACATAAAATTTTTTGATTCATAAAATTTAATTTGAATTTTCTTGTTAAAGAGTTCAGAAGAGACTTTTTTTATTTCCATCAAAATAAAGAAGGTACATTACGAATTTAGCCAAAAAATGGAAAATAAAATGGAAATTTTAATTTAATTCCAAGTACAGGTCCATTCGGATTGTCAGGGATCGAAAAATATTCTGTCTACGAGAGGTTCTTTGCTCATGGTCGATACAATTCCACCCTTACATCGACAAGTAATTTTAAATTATTTTTGAACAAAAATTTGATTTACTACGATGGCTTCTAAAATATTTTCAAAAGAATGGGGATTTTAACCAGAAAATCTATCTATAAGATACAAGAGATCCAGCTATTGGAGTATGCCATGATCAGAAAATATTTTAACGGTATAATTAAATTTTAGAGGTATAATGGTTATTACATAAATTGAAAACATGGGGTTGTTTCTTTTTAACTCATAAGATTTCAAAAAATCTTTTGCAGATTGTCACCATTCTCACACAACATGAGCAGGCCCAAGATTTCAAGGCTGCCTACAAAACGAAGGATCCAACTAAAAATACCCAGTTATTCCCGCTTCTTCCCCGCCCTGTGTCCAAACCAAAATTGTGCAAATTCAAACATTATCCGCCGATCAAAGGTGGCCCTCTTGAAGCGCTTCATGGAGCATATCCAATTTAACAAAAATTTACGAATTTTTGCCAATTGTAGAACCAACTTCATTAAAGATGTCATACTAATAAATGGTTGATAGTTCAAGAATTATGTAATTATGTTTAAATTTTTAAAGTAAAAATCAAGGACTCTACGAAAAATATATCAGATCTATGTTACAATATAATTCCCTAATATTTCTTTTTTACCCGATTATTGGCACTCTGATCATTTTTTTCAGTTTAAAAATTACCCGCCGGAAATCAATGATAATCCACTTGAGTTCTAAAAAATCATTAAATTCTTCACTAAAAAACTTGAAAACATCAAGAAAATTGATAGATATATAATATATACCCCAGATTTACTTCTTCTCTGATAATTACATCTCTCTGTAGAGCATGCCAATTCAAAAAATAATGGGTGCGTTACACACAGCGCGGACATATTTTAAATCTAATTATCATCTTGATATTTAAAAAAAATGTTTGCCCTTTGAATCACATTAACATTTATTCTCTATAATTTTAACCATATATTCGATATTAAATAGGGAAAATGATTAATCATCAATAAATGTATGCAAATTTTATTTTTCTACAATTTTATATACATATAAGTCTTTCATTATTTAATATATTTTTTGGTTATTTCCATTAACACTAGTAATATAATAATATAAGAACAGAAAAATGGTAAAGTGAGAGCCTTTGATTAATGTTAGAAAAATTCCCGAAACTAAAAATTTCCCTTTATCTCTTACATTTCTTTTCCTCAAAATAAAAAAAAACCATTTCTTCTATCCCTCGTCTCTAGAATTCGATAAATTTTTCCAAACTCACTTTTGTATGGCCATATATTTCTATCTTATGTAGTTTATTAATTATAGAAAAATTAATGACTAATTGATAAGATGTTCATCATTGAACCATCCATACCTTTATGTCTCTAATAATAATTTTTATTAAAATTCCTTAACATGTACAAGGATGCTGGATAGATTCCGATTGAAATTAGCATAAATGGTGTGGTCGTAATGTTGGAATTGGTTTGGATTTGAGCCTACAAATTTTTTTTATTATTTAATGGTTGAATAAGAAGTTATCCCACTGTTATTTATAAAATTACACAGACAAAATTGTCATGTGAGAATTATGATTTTTCAGATTCAACCCTCAAATTATTGCTTCTTTTCTCCCCGGTAATCAAATTGCTAGAGCATGCCAATTACAAAAAATGGGTGTGTAACAAACAAATTAGTTAGGCAAGCCTACTAATAATCTGATTACGAAACATGACATTCTGAAAAACCGTTGTCCTTCAGTATCGCATTGGCATTTGTGCTTTGAAGTTTGAAGTGATTCGTTTCAAGATCGATCTCGAATCACGAAAATACTCAAAAATTTCGAGACAAACCTCGATTCTATTAGGCCCTTTTTTGATCAAGCAAAAAAGTAGCAACAATAAATAATTATAAATATACTGATTATCTTTTCTAAAAAAATAATTTTGCTGCTCTTTATTTCAGACTACCTCGTTATGTTAAATCCTCTAGGACTTCCAGAAATTTTAATCAACATTTAAATAAAAACAAATTTCTTTATTTTTTTAAACTTAATTTTTCAAAATTTATATGTTTTGAATGAAAAATTAAAAAACCCGATAACAATACCTGGATACATTATTTTTAAATTCGGATTTCTTCACGGGTATAATCACGAAATAGGCGGGGATGGGGCACTCAGAAACCTCAATTTTTGATTCGTTGTTCTCTTCATCCGAGTGCCAAACTACAAGTAAAGTTTTTTCTTTCCAATAAATAATAGAAGAACAATTTTTGTATTTATCTATTTTACGTAACTTTTTTAGGTAAGGGCATTGGAGTGAAAAACGCGAATACTGCCATGGAACATTCACAACTCGCTTTTTGTCCCTAGTGGCTGGGAAAATTTAATAAAAAATTTGAATTAAGATGCCCATGTAATTATTTTTTTAAACATTTTATAGCCGCTCTTAAATCGCGGATAGAAGTTTAAATGCCTGCTCTCATGACATTCTCATTTACGCTTATTAATATTGATAAAATTTAGGAATTTTGGTATAAAATTGATATGGATCCGGTAAGTTAATTTTTGGTATTATTATAATATAATATTTTTCTAATTTTCAGTTATATGAGTTGTACAAAGATGCGGGACTTATAGCTATTGAAATTGGCACGAATGGTGTGGTCGCTTTGGTGTGTTTTGCCGGGATTTTCCTGAATTTTTGTCTTGTTTACGTCACCATCAAAACAAAGTAAAAATTTATTCTGCAAATTATGGATTTTGGATTAGATGGTTTTTTGCGCATTTTTCATATATTTTATGATATATCAGTTATCCTCTAGAACGGATCTCTTACAAATTGCCATAATTATATTTTTAAATTTTCTAAACAAATTTATTTAGCGAAAAATTTTGAAAGACGAGCCTAAAAGTTTTTAATTATATTAGTGAAATTTTCTATTGAATTATTACAGATCCCTGCATGGGACTTGCAACATTCTGATCGCCCTTTATGCATTTTTCATATCCCTACATCTGATTGGTTATTCCATCAAATTCTTCGTATTTTTGTCCGGCATCAATTACATCACGCTAAAAACTTGTTTCTTTATACAATTTATTCCAATATTCTGCACGAATTTTGGCATAAATTTGCAGCTATGCATAGGAATTGATCGACTTTTCGCCATTTTACGCCCCATTTGGTAAAAATTATTTTTATTTTTTAATTTCTAAAAATGGATTATTACATATTTATTCATTCTTTTATTCACCTTTTTTTATTATAAATCTTGTTAATTTTTTATTATTCAAAAATAGTCGTATTGGTTTTAAAAGTAGAGGAAATGGTACGGAAGAACTCATTAGCTAATCTTATAGTTATTTTACCATAAAGCAAATTTTTTAAATTTTTCTATTAAGGTACAAATCAGGTGGAAAATTTCTTACCTTCAAGCTGTTAATTTCGCTCAATTTGGTAATGTCAGTGATCGGAACATACATTTCATATCATGGAGCAAGTTTACATTGGGACAAGTATGTTAAACAAATTTCAAATTTTCCAAAAAAATCAGAATATTAGTGGTGGCTATCATTCTGATTAAAAAGATTTTTTATCGGCAAGGAAAATAAACATTAGTATGAATCTCATCATAAATCGCTCCAAAAGAGATTTTTTACATCAATAACATATCTAAAA